>BQNB010118201.1:0-21035 GCA_026074375.1 Tanacetum coccineum | reverse complement strand
AAAATATGTGTAATTTTTTAAAAATACTAAACTTTCTATTTTATATAATTTTTATAAATTGTTTTATAAAAATTCTTTTATAAATCCGTTTATTTACCGTATAACTTGTTTTTACCGTAACGTTTTCGTTATTTATCCGTTTTTCAAGTTTGTTAGCTTTTTGGAATCGTCGTGAGATGTACTATTTTATAAAAATATAAAATGGATATGTTCATATTCGAATTTTTGGCAGAATGTTGTGATGACATACTTAATTCCATATTTAAACCTTGTTTTCATACTTTTCAACTTTGTTATCTATCACAAGTCTTATATACCATATATAATTTGTATTTATCCATTTTTACACTGAAACAACATGGTACAATCCTTTTACATCCATTTTAACATGATCTCATTAACATCATAACATGTTTAAAAGTAAACAAATTCATAACTACAAGTAAGAATCCTTTTTACATGTTAAAAAGTCTTAAATGGTGATTTTTCTATATAAAACATCCTATGTATATTAACGATAAATGTAAGAACATAAAGAGTTCTAGATGTCCTTATGATGAATGAAGATGATGCTCAATACAATCTAAACCCTTGTTTAGACTAAAATCCAAAGCTTGCAACCAAGAAAACCCTAGTTTTCCCAATAAAACCCTAGCTTCCCTTTTCTTGATAATTACTTGCAAATGGCTAACCAATACTTGGAAACATCTTAGAATATCTTAGGAATGATGTATATATGTGTGTATAGGTTGTATAAAATTTTGTATGGATTTGGTTAAAGGGGTGTTTCAAGCCGTGGGCTTTAAGGAGAGAAAGGAAGAGATTATTTTCGATTTTTGGTTAAGTGTTTGCTATCTATGTGTTATCTCTCTTGAATACTTGTACATATAAGAGTTAGATGGTCAAAAAGTTTGCAATAGTTAGTCAAGAACAAGATGAGGGTTTCTAGGAGAGTTGTGTTCTTGTCTTTGGTCAAAGAAACAAGGTATGGCTAGGTTTAATGGGTTAGGAGATGTACAAGCCACTTGTTATGAAAATTATGTGCCTATGGTCTCATATTGTTTTTGTGTCGTGGGATAGGGGGAATGGGTTTCTAGAAGCCTTTTGTTATATAACACATCATCTAGTAAAAATTATACTAGTTACAACTTGTAGTTTTTCATAAAAGATGTTTACTTGCAAGTATTCATGTAATGTTTTATTTTCTTATGAACAAAGTGTAAAGTAATATTAACTTGGGTAGATTTAATAAAACTTTGAGTGTTGGGTAAAATCGTGGGTATTTGTTGAAGCGTAGATTAATTAACGTGATTCCGGGAATGCCTAAACGCAATTTATCGCGAAACGTATACACTTTACGTATCCGATAAAAATAAAATGAACAAAGACCATAATTATTCTCAAAATAATTATTTAATACTTGATTGATGTAAACGCTTAATTGTCTGATGCCCGTTTACATTGAACGCTAATTTTTAGCCTACGCGATTTATCTTAACATTTACGATTTAAAGCAAACGCGTACAATACAAAAGGTACATTATGGATTTATTGACGATGTCAATGACTTGAAAACACAGGGTGTTATAAAAATTGGTTTAAAAAGAATCAAAAATATCTAGGCATGTCAAAAGAGGTCTGGACACCAAGATACCTTAGTCTAGTGGTCCCCCTGTAAAGGTTGGTGATGACGCTGTCCATAAGGAGTTGGGTGACAGAATGGAAAGGGCTGGCACTACTACTTCTAGCTTAAAAGCAAAGCAGGACAGTGGTAACATCAATAGGACCCAATACATGGCAACACTTAATGAGCCAAATCCTTAGGGAACTGGTTCAGGTAGTGGTCCCAGGTACCAAGATACCATATTGGGGGTGTAGATGCTCAAACTAGGTTTAAGACTACATCTAAACAGTCCAACAATCTACCTCTCTCAAGAGTTAACACACTTGGAAGTGGGGAGGATAGTATGAAACTAACTGAATTGATGGCACATTGTACAACTCTGTCTGAATTGGTGAGAAAAAGAATAGAGAGATTAAGTGAGCTGAAAAACAGAAAGAGAGTTGTGTGATAAAAACAGAAAGAGTGAATTGGTGAGCAAAAAGAATTGAGATATATTGTGTGAGCATAAAAACAGAAAGATAGATTATGAGAGTCAATATTTGGTGATGGAAATGCTCTTTAGACGAAATTGAGGTTAATACTGGTATCTTAATGTTAGTACTGTTGGGCATTACTTAGTACTGTTGGGCATTACTTACTACTGGGCTTAGAGTTAGTACTGCTAGGCTAATATTAGTACTGCTGAGTGACCGTTAGTACTGTTTGAGCCATAACAGAATTTCCTTCTCTAAATATAGCCATTGTGAAATTTTCGACAACTACTTCATCTATAGGTTTGACTAATTGGAGAATTCATGATCTTTCTATATAAACATAAGATTTCTTCAAGATAAGTACAAATCTTATTCAGTCGGTGCAATTTAAAACCTTAAAAACTCTCTCTTATCTTAATTATCTGTACCAAACACTCATACTCTCTCTCACGACCATATCCCAGAACTTTAATTCACTTTCTATTCATCAAATGGTGAGTTTGGAATTTTGCGATAAGCATAACATGGTTGCGTACTTAGAGAAGTCAGAAGGAAGTGAGGGGTTTCATAAAATCATTGATTTTCTAACTGTAAGTCACATCAAGAATGCCTTCACTGAATGCCCAACCCTTTAGGCTTCTCTAATAGAACAATTTTGGTAAACTGCTGCTTTGAGCACAAATGAGGATGGAGTCAGGGGAATCACTGCTACCATAGATATGAAGGTCAAGGTATTTGTTTCTGAGTCCTCCATTAGAAGACATCTCAAGCTTGAGGATTTTGAAGGTCTTAAAACTCTACCTACTGCAGAAATTTTTGAGCAACTGGCTCTCATGGGGTATGTAATCACTTCTGATAGCCTAACTTTTCAAAAGGGACATTTTTCCTCTTAGTGGAAATTCTTCATTCATATCATTCTCCACTGTTTGAGTCCTAAGAAGACTGCTTAGGAGCAGTTTAGTAGCAATATAGCTACTGCTATAATTTGCCTGGCAACTAACCGTACCTTTAACTTTTCTAACTTAATTTTTGAGGCCATGGTAAAGAATTTAGATAGTAGGTAAAAGTTTTTAATGTATCCTAGATTCATTCAAATCTTTTTGAACAAACGCAAGAGAATGCTTTTACCTCATAATATGAAAAGGGCTTCCAAGGGATATTTTAGGGTGGACATTCCACTATTTCTAACCATGCTCATTGCACCTGAGTCATCTCCTTCCAGAATAACATCTTCACCGTCCTTATCACCCCAAACACATTCATCAACCTTACAACCACCATCTACACCACCATCTATCCAACCCATACCTGTTAATAAGGAGGCTGCTCCAATGCCCCATGAATCACCTCTCTAAAGTATTCACTCACTTAGACGTGATGAGGGTAGTTTATCACTTAATGAATTGACGGATCTCTGCACCTCACTATACAAGAAGGTTGAAAGCTTGGAGTCTGAATTAAAGTAAACAAAACAGACCTACAATGCTGCTCTTACAAAACTAATCAAAAGGGTAAAGAAGTTAGAGCAGACAATCAAGACAAACCAAGCTAGGAGGAGAGCCAAAGTTGTAATCTCTGATGATGAGGAAGCTGAGGAGGATCCTTCCAATCAGGGGAGGAGTTTGATTAAAGAACTGTGTAGGATCATTTAATTCATAACACGGTGATGATTCTTGTGATTGGACTAGTTTCTAGAGAGAGAAACACATAGAGAGATTTTCTAGAGAGAGAAAGTGTATGTGTTAAAGTGAAAATGATTATTGACTAGCTTGCCTCTTCCAAAGTTGGAAGAGGCTTATATAGTTCTTACAAAATACCGGGTATTAGTACCCGGCATAAAACCGAAAGACATACGATTAACTATTAAACTATGAACTATTATAAACAATAAATATACGGGGTGACCGAGTCTTTTACTCATATCTAACAATCTCCCCCTAAGGGAGGTCACCCTTGAAAACACTAGACTTAAGCTCTTATAGCTTGCAGTCTCTTGATTCTTCATGTTACATCTAGTACATTGTTGTTGTGATCTTTTGATAACAATTGAGCTTGTTCACTTTGACTTATTTTGATTGTGATCATGAGCTTTCTTGAGATCATCAGCCAAACTTAATCTCTCATCATCTAGTAATCTATTGCCATCTTGTGCACTTGTGAAGAAGAATATGATATCAGAGTTTGCGGAAGCTTTGACACGTTTATGAGATCTTTCATAACTTCATAACAAGTGTAGGTCGTGTCTGAGCATTCGGTTATTAACTTGACATTACTGGAACTGGGTATCTCCATCTCCATCTCCATCTTTAAATGATCTTGTAATGAAACAGTTAGCAATAAAGAGAAAATTGATTTGAAAAATCAGTCTAAGTGTTAATTATGAAAATATTTTGTAACACTTCGATAGTTTTGATTGGTTGTCAAATGTTCAATAACCGTCAATTCTTATGCTGGAACAAGTTTGATTCACGTAGAATCGCACCATCGTTTCTTTCCAGTTGACACAAGTTTGATTCTTTTAGAATCGCACAAGTCACCTACCTAGAGCTTGTTTGATTTAGGCTCTAGCAGGATTTCCATCTTCATAGTGAATACCTTCGTATCACTCGGATGTTCTGGCAATATCACAAGGATAATGCGTAGGACTCTTAAGATAACCTTGTTTCCACAGTGTGTGAAAGACAAGATAAATGGAAATGTGTCCTAACGAGATTAATTGATGATCTCTTGGCTCTAGACTCGAAAGTGCGCTTTGATATTAGTGATCGGAGGCTGGAGCTGACTGCCACCTTTTCAATACCGACTTACTCGGAGTGAGTGAGACAGTAGATTGCATGTTTAGTCTCCGTGACAAATGAGACAAGTTTCTTTCAAGAGAAACTCGAATGGCTGGGAAGGGTTGTGCATTGCATCACTGGGTCCATGATGTCGTCTTCAATGTCAGCAATCAACTTGTGATTCTGACAGCATATGTATTGACCCGGTTTCTGCCTTAAGTGTATGGAGGGCTTCTTTCTTTACACCCTTTATCTGTACAATTCTTTTTCATTCCTCAACCCCTTCAGTGCTTACCGAGACTTCATGACTAGCACCTTGTTGGGTATATTCCAGTACTAGCTCCATCTCAGTCGGCACTATTCCCTTGTTCTCACATTTACTCCTTTTAATCATACCTAAGGACTTCTGTACTAACTAGTGGATTGTCCCTGGGTAGATCCCTCCGGTTCTGGCAGGATCATAGGAACGAGTACCTAACCTTACCATCCTTATAACTTCGATAAAAGTAAATACATGGTCAGTCTTTTGGTACAGTTCACCTTGCCATAAAATCACTGTTGAAAAACTCAATCAGGTACTTATGATATAACTATCAAAGTGTTTAGTACCCGATTGTTTTTGCATTTCAGAAAAGCTCCCCCTCAACATGTGCATCGGTATTCGAAACTGTTTAGCACATGGGGGTGGAGAATACACCTTGAGAACCTTAGATGTATGATCATATTTTAGTTACAAGCTGTGTATGGAACATATTAATGCTCCCCCTCAATCGTTGAGGGTATGTGTTAGTGTCAGATATGATAATTTTGAAAGATTTTTTCGTTAAACTCAAAAACCTGGTTTTTTTTAAGTTTAATGAAAAACTCATGAAAGATTCATAGAGCTGCCATAACATCTTAATGTACGAGATGTATGTTTCATTACCGATGATATTGACCTTAAAGCTGGAATGATACAATCATTCACTTCTCTTGATTAGACAGTAGCCAATATCTCTGAGCCTTCCACTAATGAAGCAATCGAGATTTCTGAAGTTTCTTCAGATCTTTATCTTTCTACCAAATATCTCGATGAACTGTAGGTTTGTAGTGGAGGTCGTGGTGGTTGAAGTGTTGATGTTGTATCAGTGGTCTCTGTAACGCTAGAAGGAACATCAGCTGATGCAGTGAGAGCACTGGAGATTTGGTTCCTTAGCTTCTTTTGTCTCTTCAAGACCCGGTTATACTTTCCAATCGGCACCCAGACATTAAATTTGAACAACACTCCCCCTCTATCGTGAACCTGTATTTCTATTGAAAGAAGCTGTTGTTCATTGATTGAGTGTCAAAAATATCGGCAGATTGATTTTCAAACAACACTTTTTACACCGAGTGTTTAACACAAATAATTTTGAAGAATCAATTAAGAAAAATTATTTGGTTATCAAACAGGAAGACTTCTCTTCCGAATTAAGAAAAATGCACTGAAACGTACATTAATCCCAAGTTGCATGGATATAAAGTAATCCATGCCCGAGCAAAATTAATTACCCGTTGTTAGGAACAGCTGTCTGTAAGACGACAATCTTTCCTTCAAATGAGAACCGGGTTGCAATCTGAAGTAATTGCAAACCATTGTCATGAGCTCACAACTTTGAATGTTTTGTTATAGTAGCTCAAGACTGAAAAGACTTCTCTTTTCATTGCTAAGGATAAATGCACTGAAACGTGTATTTTCCTTTACGATAAGGCCCGGGTTATGCACAGAAATGTACATAAGCCATTTCTTCATCATCTGCTTCCCACTCATGAATCCTCAAGATTCTTCATTGATGAAAGGGTTCTGGATGAGCTCGGTGGATTCTCCAGGTGGACATGTTCCTTAGTAGTATGCTTCAAGCTTTCATGTACCTTAGGGTAATTAGTAGCAAGGAAGACATCATGCATGTGCTCAGGGTTTGGTCCAGCAAGAGCCACATGACTTTGTTCAGAGTTTGATCCAACCTTTTCTGAATCGCCACCAGATTCAGCATCTGCATGAGATAGAGTTTCACGAACCATCTTTGTGGATGTAGCATCCTCAGGATGTACAGAAGGTCCAGTAGTTTCATCCTGAGATGCTATAATCCACCTCTGGAATATGCATTAATCCATGGTACGTTGTTTCTTTGGCTTATGCAGTTCCAGAAGTGACTTTGCAGCTTGTACATCTGTAGCACTGCCTTTCCCCTTAACTTCAACTACTGGGAGTTT
This sequence comes from Tanacetum coccineum, assembly GCA_026074375.1. NCBI lineage: Eukaryota > Viridiplantae > Streptophyta > Magnoliopsida > Asterales > Asteraceae > Tanacetum > Tanacetum coccineum. The sequence goes on along the minus strand of BQNB010118201.1, from coordinate 13,929 downwards.
TCTGGTGGTCTATGGAGCAGGTTCACGAATAGCCACTCTGTTAACATGTGCTTGACCATATGCCTGAGAGACTTCCAAGCTCATTTGAGTACCTTGTTATAGATTCTACTCATAATCATCCATATGATGTTCATGAGCCGGTTGAACTTCATCTTCATCAACCAGTTTGAAGGAACTCTTCTCCTTGTGAATGTTATGTCCTTTTACCAGCTGGAGGTGACTCGAATGGGTGAGCTGAGTCTGCAGGAGTGACATTTAAGGCCTTCCGAAGAAGATCAGCACTCAGAGTAAGCCAGTGCTCATCGACTTGAAAGCTATAAACCCCAGTCTTTGCATCAGGAGTCAGAGTATTCCAGAATAGCTGAATATAGATAGAAGGGACATTTGCTGATGTAGTGAATGCCCTAACAAAGTTTGTGTTCTGACGAATATCAACTGAAATGCGGAAGATAGGATTCTTTTGCAACTTCTGTAGATCTAAGAGAAGGTTTCCCTTTCCAATCTGTAACCACTCCGAGCAATGAAGGATCTGTTCATCTCTTCTTTTTCACATCTCTTTCACATTCGATCGTTTCATACACATTGAGAGACCAAGTTTAACCGTGTTGATCACATTAGATTCACTATTCTCCCCTTCAAAAATTGCATATGTGATTGCCATTTTTGATCTAGTGAATTAGAATACCAGCTGATCTACGTTGATCCACTTAACGACTGAACGAGCATGGAAAAAAATGAAGCTTGTTAATAGGATATGGTCAAAACGCAAGAAGATTTCTCTTTTTTGAAAGATAAGCGCACTGGAAGCGTACAATTTCATTTTCTTAAAAAAAAACTGGTTTCGTCAAAAGAATACCGAAAGCCATCGACTTGAGTAAAAACATTGAGTGTTTCGATAAGTAGCTCCAAGGACGAAAGAGATTTCTCTTTTCGTTATTATGGATAAACTGCACTAACCCCCACACGTACATTTTCCTTTTATCTGAAGATGGGGTTGCAATCTAACATTTGATTACAAGCCATTACCATGAGCTCAAAACTTGGAATGTTTTGTTATATTAGCTCATGACCGAAAAGATTTCTCTTTTCGTTGTCAAGGATAAATGCACTGACACGTACACTTTCCTTTTCTCTGAAGGCGTACACCTTTCTTTACTTTAAGGAACATGGCTTGAAGAGATGCCAACAGACGCCATTTGACATTAAGGAACGAGGTTTGAACCATTTTGTTCAAACGTCATCAAGATGAAGAACGAGGCCTGAACTGATGTGAACAGACATCATGAGACAATGAGGACCGAGGCTTGAACTGTTGTGATCAAGCGTCATTTGAAGCATGTTCATCAGATTTGAACTCCTGACGTATGAGATATCAGTCTTTTTGGTAACCAAACTCCGAGTCTTTCCTTTAAAGGATTGACAGATGTACCTGCACTTGAGTTAGAAGTACCTGCACTAACATAAAGAGTTTGATTGCATTCATATGGGTTAGTGATATCATCATTTGAACCATTTGGAGGTTCACTGTCAACTTTGGTTGTGTTATCGGTGAACATCTTTCCAGTAGGTATCCACCTAAGACTAACAGTCTTGAAAATATTACCCGTTGGTTTCCACCTAAGACAAGATCTAGGAGTGTGTGGTTTCTCATGCACAGCGGAAGACTTATTGAGAGAAAACCTTTGTCCTATACCATTCTGCCTACCAGGTTTATGAGTGTGGTTCTTTGGTTCAACGGGATTGTTGTTTCTGATCTTGGGGGACTGAACTTTAGCACGAGAATTCACCTTATTCAGGATCTTTATTATACAATCATCATGATTTGTATTAAAGATATATTTATGACAAATCGAACAAACAAATTGTTTGGAGTCCAAAGAAGAAACTAGAATTCATAGAGTGATCTTATTGGAGGGGCTAACCATTTGACACTTTACCACTACACTTAGATACAGGAGAAAACTCCGACAGAACAATATATATGTTTCTAGGTTTGGTTGTCAAAGCATTAGGAGTGCAGTGTGCTCTAGTAGAGGCCATATCCTTATGACTAGGAATCCTGGTTTTGTCTTGTGTCATTTTCCTAGCATTCTCTAGAAAGTACGCATGAACCATATCATTAGAACCATACGATTCTTTATGACTATTCCTAGAGTAGTTAGGTGCATTCACCTGATGAGGTTTTGCAGCAGCAGATTCTCTAACTTTAGGCAAATAATAAGGAGTGACTGTTTTTGACAAATCATTTTTCTCATCAACTTGGGAGGCAAACCGTGGTCTTGAAATTCTAGGTCGTTCAGACGTAAACGCATTCGGTTGTCTAACAACTAAATGGTTTCTAGATGGTTGTAAAGGCGGTTTCCCCAAGATTGATGCTTTGGCAAACTTAGAATCTACGATATTTCCTTTTAACTTTCTAAGTTCATTTTTTAATGCCGCATTTGCAAAAACCTTTTCCTGAATCTGAGCTTTTAAATCAGCATTTTCGACAGACTTTTGATTAATTTGAGATATTAAAGAGTCACTGTTGTCTTTATTCTGAACGCGTGTCTTTTTAATTGTATCATAAAGTTCTTTGTAAGTCTGTTTCAAATGCTCTTTTTCTTTATGTAATTGCTCATTTGCTGCAAGTAATTTAGCCACACTATGTTCTAGTTCGATGTTAATAGTTTCAATTACATCGATGTCATTTTTAACTTTGGCTTCATTACTTGCTTCCTTCACACTTTTAATTTGATTCCTTAAGCTCGCAATAGTTGTGGTTTTGGCTGTCGTGAGCTTCAATTCATTTATCACAAAAAATTCACGAAATTCAGGATATTCCTTATTCTTACATGGTTTGTTACTATGAAAACTTTCTTCCTTTTGTTGTATTGAAATTTCAAGTGAAATACAATGTTTTTCAAGTTGTAAAAATCGTTTTGAAAGTTCATTGTAAACTTCCATACAAACATATCTTTCGTTTTGGAGAAGCTAACATTAACCAAAGCATCGTGGTTCAATTTTCCTCCACTATGACACATATTTGTTGAAGTAGGGTGGTATTGCTTCAATTTGTTTGCCAACAGATGTGTGGTCATAATTGGTTCAGATTGCTCAGTATGTGTTGTTCATTAGCAAGGATATTATGTAGAGCAGTCAATTGTACCTCAGCAAATGGCTCTTCGTCATTTACTGGTCTGATATCTGCATCCACAGCTTGTGTGATATAATTCCCTGAACTGCTACTTATATCCTGCTTGTCGGGCTTTTTCCCACTGCTTTCTGTGACAACCAACCCAGCATCAACTGCTTCACGCATATCGGCCTTTTGCTCTTGCCTTTGCATCTGAAGTTTCAATCCTCTTTTGCCGGATGCATTGTTGTTTTCAGGCTTTATCAAACTGCTTTTTGAAAGTTCATTGTCATCCATTGCTTGAACTGGATTGATCTGAATATCTTGAGACTGCATCTTGACACTTGACTTAATTTGATGCTCATGAAGTTTTTATCATGCAACTTGCTTCAGTCTCCTTTAGTGCATTAGTTCATTTGCTTTCATGCGTAATAACCATTATGAATTTTACAAACTTAAGAATGACCGCTTCAAGTGTATCTAGGTTCTCGAGTAACTCACGTCTGTACGCACTAGGTTCACAACGCTTGAAGTCTTCGAAGTCTTGTTGCCAACCTTGATTCAGAGGATCTGTTGCATTTACCCATTTGAGGCCAAGGAAATTCTTGCAACTGTGTTCTAAGTGCTTGAAGACAAGTCTTTGCATTAACCCCATGAAGATTTTCTCTTTCAAGGTGTAGCCTTAACTGATCCATATTATGAAACATCTTCAATTTGAAAGTCTGATGCTCTTCACCAAAGAATGAGCGAAATGCTGGTTTAAATGCATCAACAGCATAAGGCGAATTAAGGAGATAGAGATCATGAAGATGTGTCTCGAGTTGTTCAAACCATGTCATGCAGATGGAGTGCCTTTGTTTTGCGAGCCGTTTCGTCAGTTGAAGCTCTCTCTCTCTCTTTTGAATTAGAATGAGAAGATTCCATTGAAATTTCGATTGTGCTGAAAATTAAAAATTATGGATCTTAAGTAGAAATTGTGTTTTGATGTTGTGGTTTTAAATGCAATTTAACGTTCACGGGATTTTACAAGTCTATGATTAAAACTGATAAAAGATTAACAGGATTTTACAAAATCAATAGAAAACCGTGAATGAATAATCGTCTGATGTTAAGGTAGGTTTGTTGTTTGATTAATGCAGTTTAAGTCCTGTTTAGGTTGACGGTTTGTTATTTGGCCCTAAAATATTTGAATTTTGACCAAAAACACATATTTACCCTCTTACACCAAAATTTAATTTTGTTGTAAAAATTAGCTAAAAAAGCTATTGAAAAATTAATAATATTTTTTTCTTAATTTTTCCCGCCAAAAATAATTTGAATTTTTTAACAAAATTTTTACCCTATTACCAAAATTTAAATTTGGTGTAAAAATGAGCTAAAAAGGTTATAGGAAAATTTAAAATTTTCCGCCAAAAGTTTTTTTTTTTTTTTTTTAGCGCTGCCTAGGATGATTGCAAACAGCCGCCTGAAAAAAATTCAAACTGTCACCAAACCGCTGCCAAATAATAAACGCAACCGCTCTTATATTTTTGCTAACTCGCCGGCTTAATAAAATAATCAAACCGCTGCCTATAGTGACTAACTCGCTGCCTGTTCCTTTGAGCAACTCGCCATTTTAGCAACTCGCCGTTTTAAAATAATGCAAACCGTCGTGCATTTTCAATTTGGGCATTATAACGTTTCATTTTTGCCAATATAATAATCAACCCGTCGTGGCAACCTATCAAACCACCGCTATTAAGCAACTCGCCGCGAGTTTGTCAATTCGTCGGCAAATAAAAATATTCAATGAATTCAAATCGCCGTTGACAGGTAAACCGCGCCTGGACAATTTCTAAAAAAGGTGGATCTTGTCTCCTTTTTGTCAACTCGCCGGCAGTCAAACCTCCGGCAAGAATAACATTTAATATTCAAACCTCCATCAAGAACACACATTCGGATCTAGCCAAAATAAGCCCATATATGCCTATTAACCACGAAACAAAGCTAAAATATCAAATACTAAGCAAACCTTATAAGCCTAATCATTCCATAACATCTATGTCTTCGCGGATCATCAAGAAAGAAGCAAACCTCCACGAAGAACACAAACCTTAATAAGCTTATAAATCGAATTAGGAACTAGCAAATCACATGGAATAGCAACACATGAACCTGTTAAACATATATAACATGAAAAACACGATTAATGAACCAATAAACCCAAAACAAATTTGAGCCGTGGTCTTTTTCTTCACAAAATGAGCCACGTTTTTGAGCTTAATCAACCACATGAATCAATCACGAATCCACCCCATGGCTCTGATACCAATTGTAGGTTCCCGAATTCACACAAACATGTATAGATCTAAAGAGATCTAGAGAGAGAAAGTTAGAGAGAGAGAATAGTTGAGAGAGAAATAAGGAAAACACACTAAAGAGTGTGTGTAAAATGAATAGATGCTTACCTCTTCCAAAGTTGGAAGAGGTATTTATAGTTCTTACAATACACCGGGTATTAGTACCCGGTTCAATACCGAAAGTCATACGTTTACCTATTAAACTACGAGCTATATTGAACAGTAAAATACATGGGGTGACCGAGTCTTTTTCTAATATCTAACAAAGCTTCTTCCATATGGAAAGAGGCATAAGATTTATGCTAGCGCCAAGATCAGCCAAGGCGTGACATACACCCATTCCCGGGAAATCACATGGTATAAGAAACTTGTCGGGATCTCCAAGCTTTTCGGGAAGCTTTTTAAGGAGCATCGCCGAACAATTCTCATTCAATGGTATCTTAGCTAATTCAAACAGCATGTCCTTATTTGTAAGCAAACTTTTAATCGTATAGTCAAATTTTAGCATCAAAAGAAGAGCATCCACGAAGCTAATGTCGAAGTGCAAATCTTGAAAGATTTGAAGAACTTCTCCATTTGATTCGTAGCTTGTTCACGGAGCTTTTGATCATTAAGTCTAGAAGGATATGGAATATTAGGCTTAGGTAAAGTCTTCGGAACATCGGGTTCCGGAATAGGAATGGGAATAACCGGAGGTTGGATGTGAGCGGTACTTCCTTGGAAATTAGTTTGCTCCTTATCCGTTGTCTCCTCGGTTTCTCGTTCCACTACCTTTTTTGGAGAAGGATTAGTAGGAATCGAGGGTCCTTCATAAGCAACACCACTTCGAGTAGTGATTGCTTTCATCTCACCCTTCGGGTTAGGAATAGTATTACTCAGAAGAGTACCCGAAGTTGAGGCTTAGTTTTGGAAGATACTACCTAAAATACTCCTCATATCATTATTAAGATTCCTCCTAAGATTTTCCTCTTGCTTATTAAAATCACCCCTCAAAACATTAATTTGAGTTTGCATATTTCTCATCATTGACTCATTAGATTTCATGTAACTTGAAAAGTCATTTGAAATCCCTTGTTGAACTTGATTATTAGGAGCTTGAAAATGTTGATTTTGAAATCCTTGATTTTAAAATTTTGGAGCATGATTAATTGGAGCTTGAAAAGGTTGGTGTTGAAATCCTTGATTTAGAAATTTGGAGCTATTTTAATTGGAGCTTGAAATCCTTGATTACCATGAAAATTATTTCCCCGATTAAAATTATTCCCTTGATTTCGATTAAACCTATTTTGATTATTTTGCAACGGAGCAAAACCAGGTGGTGTCATTTGGTTGCTCGCACGGTTTGGAGGGATTACTTGATTGTAAGTACCCGTTGCCGCACAAACACTCGATTGATTGCTATCGGTAGCATTACAATTATACTAAGCATGGACATCTCCACAAATAACACAAGATTCCTCAATCGCTATAACCGTAGCAGGAGTGACAACTTTCTTAGTAACAATCTCAACTAAGGTCGAAATTTGGTCTGTAAGCTTATCAATTCTATCATCCGTCTTACTAGAACTTTCCCTAGAAGTCGTATTCATCCTAGAAACATTCGGTTTGTTTTGTGAATAACGAACTTTTGACTTATTCTCAATTATGTTCAAGGCTTCTCTAGTAGTCTTACTCAAAAGATTTCCACCCGCCGCGGCATTTAAGGAGTCTTGATCATTCTCATTTAAGCCATTATAGAAAGTATCAATTTGGGTTAACTCCGTAAATCCGTGGTGGGGACATGCTCTAAGCATTTCCTTAAATCGTTCCCATGCTTCACTAAATGTCTCATCGAATTTTTGGGTAAAACGAGAGATTTCATTTTTGAGGTGGGTGGTCTTCGAGGGAGGAAAAAATTGATTCACGAATTTGTTTACGAGATCGTCCCAAGTCAAGATAGAATTAGGAGGTTCTTTATCGTACCAAACTCTAGCGGCCCCCTCGAGTGAATATGGAAACATCATGAGTTTAATCACATCATTCGGCACATCCCTAAATTTCAAAGTCGAGGTAATCCTTTTGAAATTGTTAATATGAGTATGGGGATTTTCCCTCTCAAATCCATGAAATGGGTTAGCTTGAACCAATTGTAGCAAATTCGTCTTAATTTCAAAATGGTCCGCATTAATTTCCGGTATGACGATAGCTTCTCCATACCCTTCCGTGGGTGCTTGGAGTAGCTCTTCCATTGTTCGATTTTCCGCCATTGGTGCAATTTCAACGATAGTACGAAGCTCGGGTTCGACTACGTTTGGAGCACGTCGTCTATTTCGACGTCTCGGAATGGTTACGGGTGAATTATTTGGATAATGGGAATTTCTAGTGCGCATGCACTACAAAAACAAACGAGAAGAGAAAATATATACAAAAATATTTTTATGTCACCGAATAATCAACAAACTTAGGGTAACTCCCTTAAGTGAAACTCGCAAGCAAGCGGGGGACGTAGTGGGAGCGAATCGCCTTAAAAACGTTTGTCCCTTTGGGTCGTAGTTCCTTGGAACAACCCTCCTTATACCCACCTTATAGCTTATTTCACAAAAGAGGTGCGCCTTTTTCGTAAGTGACACAAGACGGTTATTTTTGTTGTTTTTTTGATTTTTTGGTATTTTTGATTACTTGCTATATATTCACAAAAATTTGAGAAAATAAAAATATTTTTGTATTTTTATAGAAAAATATTCACAAACGGGAATTATAACTTCACGGGGAAGGGTCTTCAAATACTAATCTTCGAACGAAACACGAAAATCGCTACACACTTCCCCGGCAGCGGCGCCAAAAACTTGATCCGTTCCAAACCACACACACAAACAAGTATGTGTAATTAAGAGGCGAAATCAATTATAGTAGAATACGTATTCCAAAAGTTTAAAGAGAATTGCTTTTAACCAAAGCAATTTCTAAAACTCCCGGGTCGTTTGTCCTCGGCGAAGTGTGAATAGACAATCGGTTTAGTTTGTGATCGCGCAAGTGAATAATTCAAAGATTTGATTTGTTTTCCTAATTCTACACATAAAAACACGTAAAGCATGCAAGAAAGAAAACGACTAAGCAATTAAGCAATTAAACTAAAAAAAACGTTAACGGGAATTAAAGAAAACGCGACAAATAAGCAAGTATCTCAAAATTAAGCCCTACGAACGCAAATTTAATTTCTAAACCTTCTAAATACTAAAAGAAAATTTTCAGAAAAAGAATTTTTTTTTATTTTTTTTTAATGATTTTTTAAAGTTTATAAACTAGAAATATGTAAGAAAAATACTTAACTACGAGTTAAAAATCTAAGAAAAATTCTAAAAGTAGCTTAAGATGGAAAGTTTGCAGGAAAATTAAAATCTTAAAGGTAGCTTCAACGAAATAACCTTGAAAATTCAAATAAGCATTCGAAGTGCTTAATACACTAGAAAACCAAAACTATGTTAAATACAATTTGTTTTCACCCTTAGACGTAAAAGTCCCAAGGGCGCAGTTGGTGTTGGTGTGTGGTATAAAAGGGTTGAGTTGGGTAGAGGTCTTGGGTTCGAGCCTTGCTCACTCAAGACTTCCCTAATTTCCTTTTTTTATTTTTGCAAAACTTTTTAAACAAACTTGTAAAACAGCTTAATATGAACAACTTTTATAAAAACAACTTTTTGTGAAACTGAAAATTAAGCTAGAAAATAAGCTTTTAAGAGTGACAGATATGACTTGATCTTTTTAACTTTTGAACTAAAATTTAAGAAACTAATAAGCTAGAATAAGCTAAAGCCTGAGCTAATTAAACTACAAACCACTTAAAACAAGCCTAATAAACAAGTCTGAGCAAGAATTAAGCATAAACAATAAGCCATTAGCTTAAAGAAACAAATAAGCACTTTGGGGTAAAACAGCTAACCAAACAGTCCAATAAGGACTTTTTGAGCTTATTTTTAAGTAAGCTAAAAGAACCTTATGGTAAAATGACTTGTACTACTTAAAAGCTTGTCCTGCTAACTATCTAAAACAGCTTTTGAAAATCAATTTGAAACTTATTTAAGCTAAGAAAATGTTACTTAAAAAGGCTGGTTCAGACAGGAAACTCTATTTTTTGGTTTTTCCAAATTACTTTCAAAAGACAAATTATGATTTGCAGCCCTAAAAACAGATGACTAAATAAGCTTTTAAAAACAAAATAAGCCCTAACCTATTTAGATTTGCCTATGAACTAAGTGAAAACTAAAATTTAAAAGCTAAATCAAATTTAAGCTACCTAAATTTTGAGATTAAAAATGGCCTTTTGGCTGTTTAACTATCTGATGCAGTTAATACATTTTTAACCAAAACTCAAAACCAAAAGATGCAGACCTAAGGACTTGACTTTAACATTATTTAAACACCAAGGCATGAACAAATTGATTAACAATAGCAACTATAACTGATCAAAGCACAAGAGCTTATGAATATGAGCTTTTAGATTCAAACTAACAATACATAAACTTGATTACAACTTGCTTTAACCTACAAAGAACCTTAAAACCTTGCCTTATAAACCTAATGATGATATTTAAATTCAATCAAAGAACCAAATGGCTCTTGACAGTACTAACTCAAGTTAGTACTGCCTTGAGCCAAACACCCCTTTAAATTGCTTAAATCCATTTTAAGCTTATAAAACTTAGAAATAAAGTTCAAACTTCAAATACCAGATGTTATCTAGCTTATATCAGACCTAATAAACAGCTTTCAACAATCAAATAAGCAAGAACAATAAGCCTATAACTAATGCTAATATTTTTGGATTTTTCAACTGATTTATAACAAAAGCTTGCAAACTAAGTTTTAAGCTAACAATTAAACCAAATAAGCATCTAACAACAATAATAAGCAGAAATAAGCTAATAACAACAATAATAAACAGACAATAAGCAGTAATAAGCTGAATTGCAAATTTAAGCTATAAAATGTAAAATGAGGACTTACAAAAGCCTTTGCATAAACAAGGCTTATTAATTGCTCGAGAAGCTACTCTACAAAGCTCCAGCTTATCTAGGATAAGCTGGTGAGGTCTTGGAAGCCCTTCCAAGTCTGGCTTCCCTTCCAAAATAAGCTGAGGTTTAATTTGGGAGTGGATTTTGAGTAACAAAAAGCTCAGTTAAGCTTTGAGAGCTTAACTGAGTAATTAGCTAGCTTATTAGTTATAATGACAGATTATTGAGCTTATTTGAGTATAAAAGAGCTTTAATCAAACCATAGTTCATTAAAGTAAAAACATGAATTGACAATGGAACAATATGAAAACTAAACTTTTATTAATGATTTAAACTGAATACAAGCTTATGAAAAGAAAGTTACATTAATTTGAAATACAATAAGCTAAAACGATTAATAAGCTAAAAACTAATTCTACACTACTTGCTACACTAGATGCTTTCCTTGTGTGAATTTCGTGAGTATTTATAGGCTTGAAATGAAGCTTCTAGGTCTTTAGACGCTCCTCACTCTTTTAATCACATCCCTTGATTAGAATCCAATCATTAATCCCATCATTTCATCCGTTAGATTGCATACACGTCTAATCCACCAATGGGATTGCTGGGGATTGCCAGCGTGGCTCCCAAACGTGTCAGATGTGTCAGTCATTGCCTTCTAGAAGCATTTTGATGCGTGTACATGACTGAATTTACCCTGCGTGTGAATTAGGGTGAAAGGGAGGGAAATGAGAAGGTGAATAGTAACATTTGACCGGGTTAAATTTTGGGGTTTGACTGGCGGGTATAAGGGTTGACCTGGGTAATGGGTTAAAAGGGTTTTGGGCTTTGGTTATAAGTTTGGGCCGGGTAAAGTTTTATAAAAAGAGTTAACGGGGGTTAGGGTATTTAAAAGGGTTTGTTAGTTTTAGGACTAACGGTGTTATTGTTTTGGACTAATGATGCAATTGTTTTTAGGGTTTCTTTTTAATGGGATTGGATTTTGGATAAATTTGCCTTTGGCTTCGGTTTTCCGTGCTCTTTCCATTCTCGTGTTCGTTTTTGTCCCATTTTGGCCTTCTTCATGTGATATTTGAAATATCCGCACCTACACATCACAAAAGACAAAATACACAATATACAAGCATAATTTGCATTATTTCATCTTTTTAGGGTCATTTTTTTATATAAAACGGATATGTGATTTCTCACATATCAGTAACCTATTGCATTATAGTTCATTTCCTACCACATCAAAGACAAAAGTAGGGAAGCAAAATCAATTTCATTAATGACGGCAAGCCATGTTAACACTAAATCATGCATATGAACAATGTAAGTAACCTAATGCATTACAATTCATTTCCTACCACATTAAAGACAAAGGCAAGAAGACACAATCAATTTCATTAGAAACGACAAGCTACGTTTACACTAAATCATGCCTATGAACAACATAAGTAACCTACTGCATTACAGTTGATTCCTACCACATCAAAGACAAAAGTAGGCAAGCAAAATCAATTTCGTTAAAAACGGCAAGCCACGTTTACACTAAATCATGCATATGAACAACATAAGTAACCTACTGCATTACAATTCATTTCCTACCACATCATAGACAAAAGCAAGAAAACACAATCAATTTCGTTAAAACCGGCAAGCCACATTTACACTAAATCATGCCTATGAACAACATAAGTAACCTACTGCATTACAGTTCATTTCCTACCACATCAAAGACAAAAGCAAGAAAACACAAGTAACCTACTGCATTAAAATTCATTTCCTACCACATCACAAACAAAAGCAAGAAAACACAATCAATTTCGTTCAAACGGCAAGCCATATTTACACTAAATCATACATATGAACAACGTAAGTAACCTACTGCATTACAGTTCATTTCCTACCACATCACAGACAAAAGCAAGAAAACACAATCAATTTTGTTAAAAAAAACAAACCGTATTTACACTAAATAATTCCTATGAACAACGTAAGTAAACTAGTGCATTACAATTCCTGACCTACGACATCAGAGACAAAAGCAGGCAAAGACAATCAACTTCATTAAAACCGGCAAGCCAAATTTACACTAAATCATGCCTATGAACAACATAAGTAACTACCGCATTACAGTTCATTTTCTACCACATCAAAGACAAAAGTAGGCAAGCAAAATCAATTTCGTTAAAAATGGCAAGCCAAATTTACGCTAACTCGTGCATATGAACAACATAAGTAACCTACTGCATTACAATTCATTTCCTTCCACGTCAGAGACAAAAGCAAGAAAACATAATCAATTTCGTTAAAAACGACAAACCACATTTACACTAAACAATTCCTATGAACAACGTAAGTGAACTAGTGCATTACAATTCATGACCTACCACATCACAGACAAAAGCAGGCAAAGACAATCAATTTCATTAAAACTGGCAAGCCACATTTACACTAAATCATTCCTATGAACAACGTAAGTAACCTACTGCATTACAGTTCATTTTCTACCACATCAAAGTCAAAAGTAGGCAAGCAAAATCAATTTTGTTAAAAACGGCAAGCCACGTTTACACTAAATTATGCCTATGAACAACGTAAGTAACCTACTGCATTACAGATCATTTCTTACAACATCAAAGACAAAAGAAGGAAAGCAAAATCAATTTCGTTAAAAACGGCAAACCAAATTTACCCTAACTCATGCATATGAACAACGTAAGTAACCTACTGCATTACAATTCATTTCCTACCACATCAAAAACAAATGCAAGAAGACACAATCAATCTCGTTAAAAACGGAAAGCCATATTTACACTAAATCATGCATATGAACAACGTCAGTAAGCTACTGCATTACAGTTCATTTCCTACCACATCACAGACAAATGCAAGAAAAGACAATCAATTTCGTTAAAAATGATAACCCACATTTACACTAAATAATGCCTATGAACAACGTAAGTAAACTAGTGCATTACAATTCATGACCTACCACATCACAGACAAAAACAGGCAAAGACAATCAATTTCATTAAAACTGGCAAGCCACATTTACACTAAATCATGCATATGAACAAGGTAAGTAACCTAATGCATTACAGTTCATTTTCTACCACATCAAAGACAAAAGTAGGCAAGAAAAATCAATTTCGTTAAAAACGGCAACCTACGTTTACACTAAATCATGCCTATGAACAACGTAAGAAACCTACTACATTACAGTTCATTTCCTACCACATCAAAGACAAAGGTAGGAAAGCAAAACCAATTTCGTTAAAGACAGCAAGCCAAATTTACGCTAATTCGTGCATACGAACACCGTAAGTAACCTACTGCATTACAATTCATTTTGCTACCACATCAGAGACAAAAGCTAGAAACACAATTAATTTTGTTAAAAACGGTGAGCCATATTTACACTAAATCATGCATATAAACAACGTAAGTAACTACTGCATTACATATCATTTCCTACCACATCACCGATAAAAGCAAGAAA
>BQNB010118200.1:0-10018 GCA_026074375.1 Tanacetum coccineum | reverse complement strand
GTAGTGAGTGCAATCCCGTGATCTTGAGTTCGATCCTAACACACAACTATTATTTTTACGTCCATAAACTAACAGAAAGTAGTGCTTGCTTTCGACTTAAGGCATCAGCAATCTTGTTAAGAGCTCCTGCCTTATGCCTAAGAGAGAAACTATAGGCTTGCAAAAACTCAACCCACTTAGCGTGCCTCGGCTTCAACGTATGTTGTCCGTTAATGCACTTTAGTGCTTCATGATCTGAATATAAGATAAACTCTTTTGGACCAAGATAATGGTGTCAATATTCTAAACTACGAACTATTGCATAGAATTCCTTGTCATATGTGGAGTATTTACGCCTGGTGTCATTCAACTTCTCGCTAAAAAATGCTACAGGTCGACTCTTTTGACTAATTACTCCACCAATCCCTACCCCTGAGGCATAAAAATGAACCTTAAATACTTCCTCAAAATCAGGTAGTATTAATACAGGAGCCTCGGTTACTTTACTTTTCAATAACTTGAAGGCTACTTCAGCTTCTTGTGACCAACTGAACTTGCCTCCTTTCATACACTCGGTGATTGGTGAAATGATGGTGATGAAATTATGAATAAATCTTCAGTAAAAAGATGCTAGACCATGAAAACTACGGATTTCATGAATGTTTGTTGGTGTATTCTAGTCGATGATAGCACTAACCTTTGTAGGGTCCATTCGAATGCCATCCTTAGAAATTATATATCCAAGAAACAATACCTCATTGGTAAGAAAATGACATTTCTTTATGTTAGCATATAACTTTTGTTTCCTCAAAATTTAAAAAACTTGTCGTAAGTGGCTTATGTGGTGCTCTACCGTAGCACTAAATACCAAAATGTAATCAAAGTAAACAACCATAAACTTATCAATAAAAGATTGAAAAACCCGATTCATTAGGACCATAAAGGTACTCGGTGCATTAGATAACCTGAAAGGCATCACCATCCACTCATATAGACCATCACGAGTTTTAAATGCCGTCTTTCATTCATCTCCGGGCCGCACTCGAATCTGATGATACCCGCTACGTAGATCAATCTTTGAAAACACAGTTGCTCCATGCAACTGATCAATTATATCATCAAATCGCGGAATCGGAAAGCGGTATTTTATTGTAATTTTATTAACCGCCCGACTGTCAATACACATTCGCCATGATCCGTCTTTCTTGGGAACTAAAAGTCCAGGTACCGCACACGGGCTCATGCTCTCGCGAATGGAACCTTTCTCCAACAACTCTTGCACTTGGCGTTTCAACTCATCATGTTCTTGCGGGTTCATTCGGTATGCAGCTTTGTGGGGTATGGTAGCACCCGGCACAAAATCAATGCAATGTTGTATGTCCCTCATGGGGGGTAGACCAGAAGGTAACTCTTAAGGCACTACATCAAGAAACTCTTCAAGAATCGATATCACCTGAGATGGAACATGAAACTCATCTTGATTAGACTCCACCAAAACAAGGGCAAACACATCAAATGATTTTGGTATCTCGGCTATAAATTCTACTCGAGACAAGAATTGATTCCTTGTTTCCTTTCGAAGATCAGAGGGACCAAGGATAATGGTGACTCTGTCTTTTTGAAACGTGTATGTATTTTTAAACCCATCATGCTTAGTCTTGAGATCAACTTGCCATGGTCTGCCAAGTAAGATATGACATGCATCCATGGGAACCACGTCACACCAAACCTCGTCGTTATATTTTTTTCCAATAGAAAATTTCACGAGACACCATTTTGATACATTCACTTCATTTCCTTTGCGAAACCATGACAAAGTGTAAGGTTGGGAATGCTCTTCAGTTTTCAATCCCAGCTTATTAATCATTGTTTCAGATACTACATTCTCACAACTTCCCCCATTAATAATGACATTACATATTTTACCTTCACATATACAACGGGTATGAAATTTATTATGCCTTAACCACAATTCATCTTCTTTTACCACGGCACTCATGCTTCGCCTCACTACAAGTACTTCACCGGAGTCAGCATATGTGATCTCTTCAGGGTCCGACATCCTCTTCTCATCCTCGTTATCATACTCGTCAAACACGGGTCCAAGGTCTTCTTCAAGCAAAGTAACAATCTGCTTATTTGGACAATCATTGGCAAAATGTCCAAGGCCTTGGCACTTATAGCAACGTTTATTTGTCCATACTCCTCCCCTGCTCGAAGTAGGATTGTAACTTGTCGGTGGGTAAGCATTTCGGGTCGGATTCGAGTTTGGGTTTGCAACCTTTTTAACCGCGTCACTTCCGGTAAAACAACCTGAAAAACGAGAACTACTGCTACTACTCGCTTTTTTCTTTTGTTGTGATTTGACCTTTCGAGCTAACCTACATACATCATTATATGACCAATATTGTTGAAGCTGATCAACAACATCGGTTATTTCGGGTTTTACTGCAGCCAAATAACGTGCAATTGTTTCTTCTTCCTCCTCAACCACATCACAACGTAGCCTCAAACGATCAAACTCGCTTGTATATTCTTCAACTAACATAGCTCCTGATTGTTTAAAATTGTGGTCTTCTTGCCAATATTGTACAGGCAAAAATTTGGCCATTAACTTCTTTTTCATTTTTTTCCAACTCACAATCTTGGGTTTTCCTTCCCGGTTACGCTGTTTTATTACATGTTCCCACCAAATCGAAGCATTTTTCTTTAGCTTGATTGTTACTAACTTGACCTTTTGTTCATCACTTAGCTTATTTAAATAACAGAACACCGCCTCTCAACAAATAAATTAACCAGAATCAATAAACTCACCGGGATGTGATTTACCTTCAAAGTCTGGGATGTCGACTTTCACACCGAGGTTTTGAGAAGAGTCATAACGGCCCGGCCTGAAACGGCAATCTCTATCGGGTCGGTTAACCCCCCAAGGGTTCTCATCTTCTTCATTGCTCTCGGTTGAGTCGATGTCTGATCCCTCACTTCCTTCATCATCGCGATTAACATCGCGGAAATTATCTAATCTGGCCTGCGCTAGCAGTCGCTCTAATTCTCTGATTCGTCTTCCCTGAGCTGCGATCTCAAGATTCCGATGGTCCCTACGGTTTGGTCGGGGTTCCTCCTCATTGACGTCGGCACCCGGACGAGGTTGCCTACGCGCATATCCACCTCGACGCCCTCGACGACCACGGGGTTGGTCTTCTTCCATCATACGATTCAAAGCAACCTGGCTCTTGGTACCAATATGATGCAATAACAAAGATCAAAGTGGCTACAGGTGGTGAATGAAAGAATGAACAAAAATACCAAACAGGAATTTTAGACAGAGACTATGTCTTTTGTTTTTTTTATTAAAACTTCAAAACGTGCCCTGCTCTCAAAGTGAGAAGCATTACATATAGTCTAAAATACTTAAAAATGGAAAATATTCTTTGCCATATAATGACTAAAGATATAAAGAAAATGGTTGGTCCATATCTTTAGCACTTATTGACTCAATCATGACTAAAATAAGAACTAAAACTTCTCACACTCCAATGCACTAAAACTTCTGATACTCCAATGCACCTAAATATTTTATATAAACCGTACATGTAATATATAATAAGTTGTTTGGAAGCAGGTATATATAGGAAAGGTGATTTATTATAAACGTACAAACTAAACCCTATATACATGTTCCAACACCTTATATTATGCTTAATTACTAGGGTTGAACATAATAGATCGCGTACCAGATCGAACCAGACGGGTCGGACGGGACCGAACATATTTCGGTCCGGTCCTCGGCCCTTCCTTTCTCTCATAATCGGTTTTCGATCCGGCCCGGTTTGATCTTGAGGCCATTATGCTTTGTTGGATCGGACATGACCGAAGACCGAACCGACCCGAACATGGACGGAACATTTCAGTCCGGTCCTCGATCCCGCATATTGGACCAGATTGGTTTTCGGTCCAATCCGGTCTTGGTCGGTCCGGTCCGATTTTCAGACCGTAATTAGCCCCATGCATAACCAAAATATGTTTAATAATCTAACTTGTGAACTAAGATGAAAAAATAATCAAAATTCCGCATATGGTAAACCCATGGGGAAGTGTAGAGTATACTTACTAGTTTAGTCTATTTCATCTGTACGGTCATTACGGATTATAGAATGTACGATATACTTATTTTGAGACAAACCAAAACAACAAGTTAAACATTTGATCCAACTAGCTAGATTGAACCTACCTAATAGTTAAAGGTAGAGAACAAAATGAAAATGTTAAAACGTTAGGTTCAATCATGCATGGTCCCTCATGCACTTTACAGAGCAATGACATTCCAAAGACGATGATGATCTGTTCAATGAAAATTGATTCATCCTTGTGAATTATTGTATCATAATCATATCAACTTTAGTCTTTTATGTAGATATGGTTCTTTAGACATACAAAAAGCGACAGTCTTTAAATAAGAAAACTAGATATTCTCTTTAGTTGCAACCGATGACGGATCTTGAACATTTATTTTCGGGGGCCGAATTATTTTGAACATACCAAAATAAAAAAAATAGACAATAACTTTTAGACGAAAAAAGTAATATTTACACTACTTGTCACAACCTTTGATGGGGCCGGGACCCTCCCCTGCCTCTATTAAGATCCGCCTCTGGTTGCTACTTTAAGGTGTTCACGCTAATCTTTAAGGTTTTGTCTAGTTTAAAACCTCGTGCGTTAGTCGGCTTAAAGGTCGAAAGCCATAGTTATCCAGAAAAAGTGAAAGAAGATATTAAGTGAAACCGAAAATCTACTCTTATTTGGAGTTAACTACATAAATGGTCCCTGTGGTTTGCTGGTATTACGGATTTAGTTCATTTTTTTTGTCTTGAATCCAGTCATTGTGGTTTTGACATGTTACAGATCAAGTCAATTATGACATGAAATGACCAAAATACCCACACTTAAGAAATAGATAAAAGGATGGATGGGGGTATTTTGGTAATTTCACTTTTACTTAAGGGCTGAATTTAATAGAATTAAACAAATTGGGTTGAATCTGATACTGAGACTGAGACATGTTAAAACCACAATGACGAGATCTGATACGAAAATAAAAAATGCACTGAATCCGTAATACATGACAAACCACATGGACCATTTGTGCAGTTAACTCTTTTTTTAAATGTGCGTTGCTTAAATGTGATGTGGCATAAACTTAAACACTTGTCATGAATCATAATAAGCGATCATTAAACGTAACTAACCTTTATAAATTATAAGAGATATGTCATATTGAAAAATATAAAAATTAGGGTAAACTCCTGGTAGAGGTACAAGAACTTTAGGTTTACGTGAATGGGCAAATTAATGTGTTAACAAAATATATTTCATGCATCTTTGAATGTACTTTCATGGGTACAAATATGATTATGTCATCCAACTTATTTTAATTGTGGTTAGTTGTTGTTATGGTTTATAAGGACAACTTCTATAACACAAGCCATTAATTTAACTAGAGGTGGCGAAATAGCACTACAACAAAAGCCCCTTTCCCCAGCGCGTTTTTCCCCAGCGACATATGTCGCTGGGGAAAACTCGCTAAACGACAAAATACTCCGACGTGGCATTTTTTCTCGTTGAATCTTTAGTCAAACGTTATTGAAACGTTTTCCCCAGCGACATGTCGCTGGGGAAGATTTTCATGAAATTTAATAAAAAAATTTAGCGAAAATCTAAGCGGGAAATTATCCCGCCAGTCTTTCCCCAGCGACATGTCGCTGGGGATACGTTTGTTCATTGTTTAGTGCGTAATTAGTCCATAATTGTTGTAGCGTTTGAATTGTACAACTATCCCCAGCGACATGTCGCTGGGGAAACATAACAGGCTTATTTATTAGGCTGGCCCTTTTATAAGTTAACATATTTTCGGGTTTGGGCTTAGTTTCCCCAGCGACATGTCGCTGGGGATGTTCGTTTGACTTTTAAACAAACTACGTTTTTAGGCTATTTTCGGTCCAATATTCCACATACTAACTAAATTTACTTCAAAGTTAACTGAATTTTACTCCTAGCTACCACTATATGTAATCATAATACACGGAATGACCAAATCGATTAACGTTTATTATCCTTATCCATCTCTAATTGTCCCTCTATTATCCTTATCCTTGCCTAGCTCATACATTGAACCTCTAATGTGTAACCCTAGCTCATACATTGAAACTCTAATGTGAACCCTTGCTCATACATTGAACCTTTAATGTGTAACCCTAGCTCATACATTGAACCTCTAATATGTAACCCTACCTTATGTTACGAATCATAACCGAAGTCGAAACATGATCACTAGGATCCAACTTCAATATTATCTCACGATGATGTTGTTTCTTAATAAACAACCTTTTTGCACCCTCGTTAAAACGTGGTTTGTCCTTAGGTTTACGATTAGGTACAACACGGTTTCTTGGTCCAGTTGCTACCGGAAAGTGTACGGACCACTTGTTGAACCTATAATGCTCATACGTCCCTTGCTTACATTGCATTTAATTATTTTCATCATTAAACCTAGCTCATACGTTGAACCTATAATGTTGAACCCTAACTCATACATTGAACCTATAATGTTGAACCCTAGCTCATACGTTGAACCTATAATGTTGAACCCTAACTCATACATTGAACCTATAATGTTGAACCCTAACTCATACATTGAACCTATAATGTTGAACCCTAACTCATACATTGAACCTACAATGTTGAACCGTAACTCGTACGGTGAACCTATTATGTTGAACCCTAACTCATACGTTGAACCTATAATGTTGAACCCTAGCTCATACAAAGAACCTATAATGTTGAACCCTAACTCATACATTGAACCTATAATGTTGAACCCTAACTCATACATTGAACCTATAATGTTGAACCCTAGCTCATACAAAGAACCTATAATGTTGAACCCTAACTCATACATTGAACCTATAATGTTGAACCCTAACTCATACATTGAACCTCTAATGTGTAACCCTACCTTATACGTTGAACCTCTAATGTGTAACCCTAGCTCATACATTGAACCTCTAATGTGTAACCCTACCTTATACGTTGAACCTCTAATGTGTAACCCTAGCTCATACATTGAACCTCTAATGTGTAACCCTAACTCATACATTGAACCTCTAATGTGTAACCCTAACTCATACATTGAACCTCTAATGTGTAACCCTAACTCATACATTGAACCTATAATGTTGAACCCTAACTCATACATTGAACCTATAATGTTGAACCTATAATCTTGATGGGTAGAAAGGTGGAGCATATGGGTTTAGTTCACGTTGAGTAGTGTTCATAACTAGTTATGTGTGTGTGTTTTGGGGTGAAACTTTGCGTGTGAGAGAGATGATATGACCAAGAGATGAAACGGGTTGTATGTATAATAATGGTGGCTAGTGAAGTGAGAGTGAGAGTTGAAATGAGTTGAGGTGTGATAAGGTTAAAAGATGTAATGATAAGGTTAAAAGATTAATTTATAAATATAACTTATTAGTATTTATATTTATAAATGTATACAATTTAACAAAAATTTTAATAAGAAAAAACTTTCTCCAGCGACATGTCGCTGGGGAACATATTTCATTCGATGGGGAAACTTTTTCGTTAAGCCTTCCATAATTTTTCAATAACGCGCCATTTTCGCAAAACGACGAAATGCAAAGTTTCCCCAGCGACATGTCGCTGGGGATTGTTCGCTGGGATTCAAACTTCATCGTAAACTGATAATGTAACGCCCCGACCCAAAAGGGTAGAAGTATTACAAATATGGTGTGACATCAAAAGCATTCATAATCATAACACAAGCATAAACAGCGGAAGTCTTAAATAAATAACCAAAGGAAATAAGTCAACATGACATAAAATACATAAGTTCTCAAAGGACAGACATATCCAAACGAAATAACAAATGTCTTGAAAAGAAACAATTCATATATCAAAACTAAGTAATGTGTAACCCTAACTCCATACATTGAACCGCTAATGTGTACCCCTAACTCATATACATAGAACCACTAATGTGTAACCCTAGCTTCATACATTGAACCTTCTAATGTGCAACCCTACCGTAAACTTGAAAGCCTTAATGTAACCCTAACTCGTAACGGTGAACCAAGAAAACCAAACCGACTAACCGGATGACTCGATCCGAATGAACCGGAAAACCATATCATTATATAAAACAATAATAAAAAAAATTAGTTTTATTATTTATAAGATACGAAATATAAAAACTTATTATAATTTTATATTGTATAAAAATGTAAACAATTTAACAAAATTTTAATAAGATAACCTTTCCCCAGCGACCTGGTTCGCTGGGGAAACTATATCAATCGATGGGAAATTTTTCGTTAGCACCAAACATCCGCCTCCCATAATTTTTCAATAACGCGCCATTTTCGCAAAACGACAAATATGAAAAGTTTCCCCAGCGACATGTCGCTGGGGATTGTCGCTGGGGATTGTCGCTGGGGATTGTCGTTGACAAAGTCAAAGTTATTAATCTTTTCCCCAGCGACATGTCGCTGTGGATGTGTACCCATGGGGAAAAAACCTTATCATAAAGAAACAAGGTCTGGAGCTTTTCTCACAG
Organism: Tanacetum coccineum; assembly: GCA_026074375.1. Classification (NCBI taxonomy): domain Eukaryota; kingdom Viridiplantae; phylum Streptophyta; class Magnoliopsida; order Asterales; family Asteraceae; genus Tanacetum; species Tanacetum coccineum. The sequence continues at coordinate 1,407 of BQNB010118200.1, read as the reverse complement.
ACGACCAATAAACCGATTAAAACACACAAAAAAACATCTTTGACGATTTTTTCATCAAAAAAACCATAAAAACGTGTAAAAAAAGTGTAAAAAAAGTTAAATTAAAAGTGTAAAAAAGTTAATATAAAAGTGTAAAAAAGTTAAATTAAAAACGTATGTAAAAACGTATATAAGAACTTATAAAAAAACGTATGTAAAAAACGTGTAAAAAAGGTTAAATTAAAAGTGTGTATAAAAAGATGTGTAAGAAAACGTGTGTAAAAACGTATATAAAAACGTGCATAAAAAGGTGTATAAAAACGTGTAAGTAAGTGTAAAAACGTGTATAGAAACGTGTGTAAAAACATATATAAAAACGTATATAAGCATTAAAGGGTTGTTTGGATTTGCTTAAAAACAACTTATTATGTTTATAAGCAAATACAAACAACTCTTTAATGCTTATAAGCTTTTTTAAACACCTTATAAGCATTAAAGGGTTGTTTGGATTTGCATATAATACACATATTCTTAAATGATTAATTTGTTTTAGGAATGTTTTAGGATTTTAGTGATTAATTTCAGAAAATCCTCATCTGAATTTAATCATCCTATAGAAAACCCGTCTAAAATTAATTTATTAGAAATTAATTTCGAAAAGTCCCCTGTTTGGGACTGGTTTTTGAATGTTTTGTCTCATTTAGGATATGAATGCATATAATTGGTTTAGTATTTGAGATGATTTCGACAGTGTTTCTCCTTTACTCCTACGAATATGTCTTTAAATACATATTTGGTGAGTTGAGGGGAAATGCTGCAGAAATTTTCTCAAATAGTAAACCGGTTATACACATTCATATATGAGACAAATCATTCAAAGAGTTATGGTAATTGATAAGAGTTGGACACTTTTAGAGCGTCATGAAAAAGCATTTTATACCGGTCTTATGAAATTCGTCGATGATTGCAAGCCATTAGTGAATAGTGCCGGGAATGTAAAATGTCCATGCAAGTCTTGTCGAACAGTATTGTGGGTATCCATCGAAAACCTTCCAAAACACATTACGAGATATGGGTGGGACCCAGGTTATAAAACATGGGTTCACCACGATGAACCGGATCTTCCTCCGCCACCGCCAATAATGGATAACACAAGACAACCTCAGATGAGTGACATGATAGCGTTACTTAATGATCTTAGTTATATTCCTCCGAATAATGAACAAAATGAGCCAACTCAAGGATATATTGGTGAGACAAGTAATGAACCGACTCAAGCAAAATGTAACGAGTTTGAAGAGTTATATGCAGTGCAAACGAGAAGCTGTACCCTGGTTGTGACTATGTGACTCGATTAGACTTTATGGCAAAGTTTACCTATTTTAAGGTTAAAAGTAAATTCACTGATTCTATATTCAATGAAATGTT
>BQNB010118199.1:0-21035 GCA_026074375.1 Tanacetum coccineum | reverse complement strand
GATTTAACTTAACGATTTCCATTAAAAACAAACGCGTACAATACAAAAGAATAAATAGCGACTTTATCAACGTCGTACATTTTCCTAAAACACGGGGTGTTATATTAAGCATGCCAATCCTTAGTCATATCATTCTTACACAAAGCAAAGAACACACCATGCTTGTCCCTAGCCTTACATGCCCTAAATGTGTTTTAAACTCATTTTCCTTGTCCTCTTTGTCCCCCATAACCGGCCACATGAAGAAGTAACATCAAAACCATGTCCTAAGCTTGTTAAGTGGTATACACACTCATGTTTACCTATAAATAGAACCCATAAAGTGATAAGGTCCTCACACTTAACCATTTCAAGGAAAATTAAACACACAAACTCTCTCTTGCTCACTCCAACCCACGGCTCACTCTCAACACCCATACACAATCCATATTTTTGATTTCTAAGCTAGTGCAAGTGTTGAAGGTTTATTGTTGGTCATATATAAGGTGTCTTGGAAGCTTGGATTGGGTTGAACAAGGGTTTTTACAAGAAAGGTTTTCAATTAGGGTTTATAAGAAAATTAGGGTTTTCTAAACCTAATTTTCTAGTTAGGGTTTCTTAGTTGGGTTTGATTTTGTTCATCATTCATCATATCTTCATTAAGGTCTTCTATGAACCCTAATCTTTTTATTTTATGATTTATATAATTCTTATATTGTTAATCATCACCTAGGTTTTTATATTAAAGTTTACAAAGTAAAAACATGTATATCATACACGAATTCATTTTTATTTTGATTAAAATGATTTTTTAAATATGACAATATGCTTAAAATAAGGATTTACAAGTGTTGGGTAATTTATATAATTATTTGTTAAGTTTTGATTATTTATTTAATTATAAAGTTTATGGAATTAAATAAATATGTTGGACTTATTTCTTGGACAATATGGACTCATTATGATATAGAGGACATAATATTTACATAAGATGTGTATTGTATAAATTAGAGGATTTTCGATAATTTATATAAGTTATTAATACCTAAAACAAGTTTATTTAAAAGTATTAAACACTTTTCGAATTTACTGTAGCAAACAGTACATGGGAGAAATTATTTTATATTTTATAAACATAATACATTTCACAAGGATCGTAAACATATAAGAAACATGAGAATCCAATAAATAACGAAGGAGTTATGATGTTTACAAGATTTACAATTATAAACGTATTTTTATAAAAGAAAGTTATAAAAATAATACAATTCGAATTTAAGTTAAATATTTGATATTTTTCTTTAAAAGTAGATTGTATAAGGATTATAAAAAGGAAAAACTTGAAAAACCGATGGGTAATGAATTTGTTATGACTTTTTCATGTTTATGTAATAAAATAAACAAAAGTAACTTTATAAAAGTAGTTTTATAAAAACCTGCTACTGTTCATGACAGTGAGCTGATGGGAATTATTTTTGTTGGATAGAGCTTTTAATTACGAAGACGTAGGCGAAAGAATCACTAAAAACCGAATTAAAACGAATGAGATATGATTATTATACGATTTCAACAATTAATATTTATAAAAAGTATTTTTATAAATATATACACTGTTACTGTTCAAAACAGTAAAAATACACATAATAAATGTAATGGTTGATTAGATTTTTCAAATATGAAACCATACATATAAAGGACGTATTAAACGAAGGTAAAACGAATAAATTGCGAACTTTTTAATATTACAACAATTAATTATATAAAAGTAGTTTATATAATTTATTAAATAGATTAAATGTTACTGTTCATCAGTAACTTAATATTTAGAAATATGATATTTTAATATATCATTCAAATACGAAACCACGGATATAAAGAATATGCAAAACGGAATTGAAACGAAAAAGATATAAGGTTTATAAAACCTTATGCACTATTTTATACTTGTGCACTATTTTTGTGAAATTAATTAAACTAATTATATAATGTTATTATATAATTATCTAAAGGTGATAAAACAATTACTTTTCATAAACGAATGATTGTTGGACAATTTTAATATTTACACAATACGGATTCATGAACATTTATTTTACAAATGCAAATCTAATTTGTTTAATTTTATAATTAAACAAACACTTTTAGGTAGTGATATAACTATATAGAATTATATGTGGTATTAGTTATTCAAAGTACATGATACTTATACTACCTATATTTAATTAGGTTACACTCAGATTTCGCTTGTCGATTCATTCACTTGATTCATTTCATTCACTACCTTTACCAAGGTGAGTTCGTAGCCCTATGTTTTACTATATCAATGATTTACAACTTTTGGGGTGAGAAACATGCTTCGTTTTACAAATTGGACGTAAGTACATTTTATCATGATTACGTGTTTGCCTAAGTAGCGATAACCCTCTGAGCCCATTATCATGAACTGTCAATTACTTTGTGTGAGCGTGAATGTTATAAATAGATCTATTTGGGGTTGACATCCACATCCAGGTGAGTAGCTCTCACTGGTGTCACGGAGTGAACCAACGGATGTATACCATGTTGGATTCAGATGTTGCGGGTTAGAACATCATCACGGGCAATGTAGGCAATTTATATTGCAATTCATACATGTCGAGCTTCGGTGTCATGAGCTTAGGGAAATGTAATTACATTTGTGATGTTTGCATATGTTGCATTATCATACGTTTAAAAATCTTACGGTCCTACATTACATTTACATAAACCTATGAATTTACCAACTTTATGTTGACGTTTTAAGCATGTTTTTCTCTGGTCAATGAGGCACGAGGTGCTAACGATACATTGGGATAGCCTTTTGGGAGTCATGCATTAGAGATTTGGAGTCATTACATGTTGGGATATTGTTATGATCTAAAATCTTTGTTATCAAGTGTTGAACAATTTAAGCCATTGCGCTTTGTATTAAACAATTTCAATAAATCCAATGTATCGTATTTTAAACGACTCATTTAGAGGTCGTTCTCATATCTTATGCTATTTATCTATAATATAACGCTCCCGGATACTCATATTCTGCTGCGACCCAATTTGTGGGTGTTACAGATTGGTATCTAGAGCCAAGGTTATAGAGAACTAGGTCAAATGTTTTTACATGGACAATAACCGTTTTCAAACATTGCATCATAAAAAGGGATTTTTATGGGACATTCATTCATACGTCACTTGTTGCATTAGTTGGGTATACTAGATGATGCATGGTTCGCATACGTGTTTATAATATATTAAGTATATTATTATTGGTCTTATATATGTACTAATGTAAACTCTGTTTGAGTGTTACAGATACAGTCATGTCATCGGATTCGGCATCATCTGAGGTTACATATACGTCTATATCATCGCATGGAGACCCGCTAGCTTGGGCTGTAGACTTCTTCAGACTCTAGGAGCCCGACTCACCAGAGGCTGCACCGGCATCACCGGACTACGTGCCTGGCCCGGAGGAGCCAGAGCAGGCACCGCTCTCGCTAGATTACGTGCCGGGACCAAAGTACCCCGAGTACTTGGCCCAATCTGATAAGGAGGTTCCCATGGAGGATCAGCCTTATGCTGTTACCAATTCACCTATAGCCTTATCTCCAGGCTCCGTTGCTAACTCGGATCCCGAGGAGGACTCTGAGGATGGTCCAGTAGACTATCCAGCTGATGGAGGTAACAGCGATGATAATGACTCCTCTGATGATGATGAGGATGAGGAGGAGGAGGCTTTTGAGGAAGAGGAGGCTGAGGAGGAGGAGGAGGAGGAGCATCTGGCTTCGGCCGACTCTGTTGTTGCACCTGTAGTTGACCATGTCCCCTCTTCTGAGGAGACAGAGCCATTTGAGACTGATGAGTCTGCACCTACACCTAGATCACCTCAGACGTCTCCGTAGGGCACGAAAGACTGTCAGACTTGAGCCACCAATGTCACCATCTATGGAGGCACGCATTGCTGAGTATGTTGTCGCACCTACACCACCATCACCACCACCATCTCCACTATCACCTTGGTCATCTCCATTACCTCAGATTCCCTCACCACCACTACCACCTCCACCATCATCACTACATTTACCACCACATGTACCCACATCATTACCATTACCATCATCACCACTACCACCACTACCAGCCTCACTGTTCATACCACCACCAGTCGACCATAGGGAGGACACTCCCGAGGCCGAGTTACCACCTCGTAAGAGGTTATGTCTGACTGCTCTCACATCGAGGTATGAGGTGAACAAATATCTATGTTCTGGGTCAAATTTGGCATATGTGAAAAGATATGTGCTTGTAAGTTCGGGTCTTGAACTTAATGCGTGAAAGAAAAGAGATGTCTACATTGTATTCGTTGTAATGTTTTCCCGAGAACTAATTATGTGTTCAAAGGTTTTTATTGATTGATTATTGAAAACTCTATGAATTTCACTCAACTTTTGTTGACGTTTTAAACATATTTTATCCCAGGTAACCAAGTTTGAAGGCAACGATGGCTTGGAGGTTTGTTGCGTATGGAGTTTGATTTGATGACTGTGATGTGTGTTCTATGGTTATTCTAAATAATGTTATGGTGTTTTAAAACAATGTTTATATTTGAACAATTTGTTTTTACAAATGTTGTATGATTTTAGTTACGATTCTGTCGGGACACTAACGCCATTTTTTTATCTATGTAATAATGTGAACATCTTGTTTGTAAAACATCTCTATTGTGGTCGTTTTCTATGATCTTTGGTGATGTGATTATTTAGTAACACCCCATTTGCTTATTTCGCTGCGCAATCAGAAATTAGAAATGTGGGGGTATACTTGTCTTTTATTACAAGGTTATATTGACGAGAAGAAGGTTGGAAGTTCTTAGGAAATTTCATTGGATGATTCTTGGAGGACGATTTAACCAGTTATCGCATGTTTCTTCTTCATTATTGAGCAAACCAGGGGATTACTAGTTTCTTTTCCTTATTTGCTTATCCCTTTAATTTATTTTTAGGGTACTTTATAGAATATGGGGCACAATGTTCATTAAGAGTAGGGGAAATAAGCCTTAGAAACTATTCTTTCATTTTCCATTTGCTTTGTCCTTAAAATGATGGGTAATATATCGAAACATAGCATAAGAGGTAATTTTTACCCAAATTTAAATTTTTTATGACACATACCGACGAAAACCGAGTATTAATAGCGTCTCATGGATAGGAATTTATATTACTAGCACAAAAACCCTTAAAATTCCACCCCCAAAATGCGAGGTTCACCTTTAGATCTTTAGAAATTTAGATATCCATTATTGATACCCAAGATAGTTTATACCTTTAGCTTTCTCGAGTTAAGGAGTGAGCAGTTATATGTATCTATTCCGTCGTTACAGATGTGTACATGTGGTCTTTGTCGCCTTTTCCGGAGCGTTAAGATTGGTATTAAATTATATGAGTGTACCGGTAGTATATTAAAATTTAGAACTTGTTTTAGTGATGCATCCCGAGACCGCATAGTAAGTATTAGGATTTGCTTGATAAGAGGCATTAGGATTAACCCATGTTTTTTTTTTAAGTTGTAATTGTTATGATGGTCACACAGAACATATAACTATCCCACACCTGTACATTGCACTCTCTTTAGTGCAAGATTACCCTGTATAACCCTCCGAGCTTTCCTTTTTCACAGTTTTCTTGTAATTTTTTGGTGGATTCCAGATTATTAATGAAGAGCATTGTTAACCCTTAAACCAATCGTTACACCCAAATCGCCTTAGCCTACCTTGTATGTACTCGCTTTTAGTACACTTATTGTTTTAACCTAAGTTAATTATTTGAGTTACACGGTTGCTATATCCTATTATCCATTGTAAAATACTGTTTTGGGACGATTGGGATTCATGGGTAGTATTCTATTTCGCAGACGAATGGTGGAACGAAATGTTAAGTCAATACCCCCATATATTTGTTAGTATGGCGTCTCCATGTTATTTTGATTACCTCAATTGAGGTCATTAGTTTGATTTGTAAATATCGAGCATGTAAAAGCTCAAGTGTAGGGGTACGTGTTATAAACCCCATGTTATGATGTATTATGTTATTAAAAAAAGAGATTGGTGTAGAGTTTTGTAGAGTTTGTATATCTTCGTCCATGTCTTGGCTTAGCAACCAAACTAACGTGTATTCGTTTAAATAATTAGCTAACCTTTCCACTCCAAATTCACCCAAAGTCACCACCCAAATGTATCCCATCCATTTTCATTTCCATTATATGTTATCTTACACCTACACCTGGCAACCCTTTAAAAGACCTCTTAGATAGTAATGAATAGTGCTTGCGCCTAGCGGTGAAGGTTTGATCCTTTACCAAGCCTATAGTAATTTATATGCTATGAAGGTAATGAGTGTTGATTTTGCATTTCCCCCTTATGTTATAATTTATTATACATCCGAGAGAAAGAGAGAATCTCAAACACTTATGTGAGGTGCTAGTATATACTTTCCGTGCTTTTAATTACGAGGTCTAGAAAGTTGTGTTGTAAAATACTTTTAAAGAGTAGGTAAAATGACCCTTATATTGCTATTGTCTATTTAGAAAAGCCCATTTGCTTGAGGATGATCAAATCCCAAGAGTAGGGGTATTTAATGAGGTGTCATTTTATATACTTTTTCGGGGTCGTTTAACCCTCTAAATCGTGCATTTATGCCCAAAATAGGTACTTAATCATTCCTTTTCAAGTATTCAACATTTAGAAGGTTGTTGGAGGAAATACACGTGACTTGAGCTCATTTGGAGAAGAAACGGACAAGACTACGGACCTACACCAACATCTCTCAAGAATTTCTACTCAGAAGCATTACATGTGACGCCGTCACAACTCATACCAAGACGGCGTCACAAGATCTCATGACGGCGTCAGAATGTACGACCCAGCCCAATATCTAGAATATTCTATTCATGACGGCGTCACGATTAACATGCAAAGCCGTCATGGCGATTTTCCTATAAATACAAATCCGTTTTTAGGGTTTTAGGGGTGTAACTTTAGAGTAAAAGAAAAGGATGAACCCTAGTTCGTTTAACAGCTGTTAGGGACAATTTTAGGGCCTCAAAACCCTATTGTACTTCCTTTAATTCATGTTTTAATCAAGTAAGACTATCTTAATCATTCAATATGTCTTGTGGTGTGATTCTTATCTGCTCTTGCTTTATCTTTAACATGCCTGGCTAAACCTTCTATTGTGTTTATTTATGATTGTATGAAACCTAGAATGTAGATCTTAGTGGTGTTCCTTCTTGTGATGAATATGCATGTTAGGTCTTAGAAAACCAGCTTTTGTCTGTATCGCTGTTGATATGTCTAGGAAAACATGATTGTGTAGAAAGGATACCATCGGGTAATAGTCTTCATACTACCTTGCCCATTATATGGTTGATCCAATCTTAATATATTTCACATGCATTTAATATACTCTTAGGGGCCTTGTAATAGTCTTCATACTACCTTACTTGTGCGATGCCTTAACAGAATATTAAATAGACGGCGGGTTCGTTTAATTCGTTCATGACTTAGGAAAAAATTACATAGCTCATCACAAGTGTGACAAAGCAACAACACTAGGAGAAGCAATCTAGGGAGTAATACACGATTAAATAAACACAATCTTTTATTATATTGTTATCACCAGTAGCTTAGATTATTATTTCGTTTAATAGCTAAAACCAACAAACCTCTCAAATATATGATTTTAATTACTTTCTTATAAGCATAAAAACACAAAAATAATCTTCTCTCAACCCCTAGAATTCTGTTAGACCGTGAGTAAGCCATCCCAACCTATTCCTTTAGAGAACGATAACAACCCCCGAGTCTTTCCTATACTACACTACAACGATTAGGTACACTACCTAGGGAGTTGTAAAACTTCTTTTAGAAATCCTTATGACAACTGCAATCATGCATTTTCTTAGAGGGTAAGCGAAGGCTGGTTAATACAGATACTGGTTAAGTAAGGGTTTGAGTGTGTTGAGAATGGAACGTGGTTTTTTGAGCTAAAAAGGGAGTGGGATGGGGAGAGGTGTTAAAGAGAATAATATGAATAATGCTTTGAATAGTGAGGCAGTCAAGGATGGTGTCGTACCTTCTGATACGGTTGCTTCGGGGATCAATAATGATACGCAAGATGAGAATTTAGGACATTGTTCGTCTACTAGTCCAACTGCTAGTGCATCGCCTCCGGCTTCTGTGTCGTTTGCAACACTATTGAAAGGAGATTCGAGTCGTAAAGGTTTGAATTTCCGCACTTTAATTACACAGGCTAGAAACGAGGCTGATGTGGTTGTCCTGTTGGAGTCTATTCGAGTGGTCAGTAAACGGTATGCTAACTTGACTTATGGTTTCTTCTTGGGAAAGCGGGTGGCTTATCCCATTTTTGCTAACTATGTTAAGAGCACTTGGGGTAAATATGGACTAGTTAAATCTATGCTTAACTCGTCTACCAGTTATTCTTCTTCTAGTTTAGCTCTATGGATGGTTTGGATTCAATGCTTGAAAATGGTCCATGGTTTATTCTTAATAATCTGCTTATTTTGAAAAAAGTAGAATCCGGATTTAAACTTAATGAAAGAAGATGTTGGTAATGTTCCGATTTGGGTTAAACTCAATGGTGTCTCTGTGATACGTAAGATGGTGGTAATGTTCTGCAAGAAGAAATAGTTTACTCAAATTTATTGATTCATCTGTAGGCTAATCACTTTGTGTACCTCTCTTTAAGGAAGTAGTTTACTTATGTAACGGGCGAAGATTTAGGATTCACCCTCATCCATTGTACTTAATTGTTTTTTGGAGTAATAAAATTTACCGAGGAAGTAATAAAATATAATTGATAAGCTAAAAAACCCTAATGTGGGCGATTCTGCCTCCCAACAAAAAAAAACCCTAAACGATCTCTGAATTACTACCATCATTGTGATCTATCTTGCTAGGGCCCTAATCTTGTTGATGATCCTAGTGATTATCCTCGATTGAAGTTTCCTACAAGTGGACGATCCATTGATCTATAAGATTTAGAAATCGTTCGTCGTCAATCCTTTTAATCCGTGTCGCTTTCTTTTGATATGGTAATTAACAATCGCTTTTCTAATAACACTAATGAGGATCAAACTCAGAAGATTTCCAAATTGGTCTTTGTTACAAACTTCCCGGATCATTTTACAGCTCGTGATTTATGGAATGTTTGCTTAGCATATGGCAATGTTATTAAAGTGTACAACCCTTTCAAGAAATCCAAGTCAGGTAAAAAATTTGCTTTTGTTTGCTTCATTAGGGTGGATAATCTTGAACATTTGATTGAAAACCTTTGCACTATTTGGATCAGTCGATTCCATATTCATGCCAATACGGTTAGGTTTCATAGGCAATCTAAATTCAATGCTTCTCAGCCTTATTCTGCTAAACCTAAAAGTTTTACCTCGATGGGAGCAACTAAAATTCCTTTGCAAATGTATTGAAATCAAGTAACTCAAACCCTAATTCTCTAACTGTTTCTTCTCCTGCCATTGTGCTTGATGATTCGTGTATTGCTGAACGTGATTTCTCTTCTTCATTGATGGGGAAAATCAAAGATATTAATGCGATGTCTAACCTTTATATTATTCTTGCAAATGAAGGCTTTGAGAATGTTAAATTGTCTTACTTAGGCGAAATATGGGTTTTGATGGAGATGGATTCAATAGTATCAAAAGAAAAGATCAGCAAACATGTGGGTGTGAGATCATGGTTTTCTGAGTTAAAGCCGGCTTGTAATTCGTTTGTTTCTAACAAAAGAATTGTTTGGATTTATGTTGAAGGTTTGCTAATAAAAGCGTATACTCGTAATATGTTTGCTAAAATAGTTTCTCAATGGGGTGAACTTACTGATGTAGAAGACAAGGAAAACTCAATTCTTTCATTCAAAATGTTGTGCTTGAAAACTAAACATTACTTGATTATTAATGATAAAATTAAGATGATTATTAAGGGCCAAATTTATTGGATTCGGGTTAAGGAACTTGAAGCTTGGTGTCCAGATTTCGATGTTGAACAGGAGGATAGCAGCTCTTCAGATAAGGAATCTAAAGGTGATTTTGTGGTGAACAAAAGTGGCAATTTTGATTTTGATAATAAAGATGAGATTGATCACGTTTCTGACTCAAGTTGCATGCATGGAAAAGATAAACCTTCCAACTCTAATGAACCAATTGATCTTAACAAATCTGAAGATCCTTTTGAGATTTATAAAATCTTAAAAAGAAGAAAGAATCAGAATTAACCAAAAGTGATGATCCACAATTCCCTCCAGGTTTCACTCCTGAGGTAGTTGATGAAAATGTCATGGAGATCAATCCTGATGATGTAGTTAAAGAAAACATGAAGGAGATTGGTTCTGAGAAGAATTTAAAGTCTAAGAATAGTGTGGTCAACAACAAAGAAGGGTTTTCTTCTGATCACATAGGAAGTTCTTTTGTTTCAAAATTCAAAATAGGTGGTTCAATTTTGGAGGTGATGGATGAACTTAATACTGTGAGGCAGACTATGGGATACAATATGGAAGGGTGTATGAAGAACATTGAATCCATTATAGATTCTCAAGGAGATTGTCATGGTTTTAGATGAATTTTTTATCTTTCAACATTCAAGGCCTTGGTAATAAGGCCAAGAAAGGGTAAATCCAGGAGTTGAACTTGAAACATAGAGTTAATTTTGTGGCAATTCAAGAAACTAAGATGGAGAAAATTGACCTTTTTTCTATCAAGGCGTTATGGAGAAACTTTTGTTTTGATTATGCTCTTTATCCCTCTATTGGTTTCTCTGGTGGTATTTTATGTGTTTGGGATCTGATATTATTTGTTAAAGATAATGTTACTGTCTCAGATTCTTTTCTAGCTATTTCAGGTACGTGGGTTCCCTCATCTACTAAACTTCTTATTATTTCTGTTTACGCTCCTCTAGAGCTTTCAGACAGAAAGATGTTATGGGACTACTTTCATCATTTGATTGATTCATAGGATGGTGAGTGTGTAATCTTAGGCGATTTTAATGAAGTTTGCTCCGAACATGAAAGACATGGTACCGTGTTCCATTTAAATGGTGCTAATGTGTTTAATAACTTTATTATTATGGCGGTATTGGTTGATCTACCTTTAGAAGGATACTCTTTTACTTGGTCTTATAAATCTGCTTCAAAGATGAGTAAATTAGATAGATTCCTTATTACCGAGGGTCTTTTGTTTTTATTTCCTTTCATGTCGGCTATATGCCTTGATAGGCATTTGTCGGATCATAGACCTATCCTTTTACGTAAGTTGAATGTTGATTATGGTCCTTCCCCGTTTCGTTTTTTCCATTCATGGTCCCATAAGAAAGGGTTTGATAAATTGGTGGAGATTACGTGGAAGAATGCAGCTTGTATGGAGACCAATGCTATTGTTAAGTTGAATAAAAAACTTCAAGCTCTTAAGACTTCTATTAAATAGTAGGTTAAAGATGATAAGCTTAAATCCAATGCTATCAACATGTCTATTCTGTCCCGTCTTACAGATTTGGACAAGATTATTGATCAAGGAAATTGTAACAAAGAGGTGATTAGTGAACGCACTAAGCTGTTAAAGGATCTTTTCGACCTGAATTCCTCTACAACTCTCGATTTGGCCCAAAAATCTAAAATTCATTGGGCTATAGAAGGCGACGAAAACTCCAAATATTTTCATGGTATTATTAATAAGAAGAGATCTCAGTTCGTTATACGCGTGGTTCTTGTAGATGGTGATTGGATTGATGATCCTTCTTGTGTGAAAAATGAGTTTCTTAAGCACTTTTTTAATTGGTTTGCTGCTCCTCTTACTCCTAAGCTCTCTTTTCAAGATCAATTCCCTAATCGTGTGGCATCGGAGTAGATTGATGTTCTTGAAAGTATTGCTTCTTATGATGAAATCAAGAGAGCGGTGTGGGACTGTGGTATTAATAAATCTCCTGGCCCTGATGGTTTTAGCTTTGAATTCTTTCGAAAATATTAGGATATCATTGATAAAGATGTGGTGGCTGCGGTTTTATTATTTTTCTCTACAGGTTCTTTTCCTCCAGGGTGCAACTCTTTGTTTATTGCGTTAATTCCTAAAACACAAGATGCTAAAATGGTTAAATACTTTCGTCCTATTAGCTTAATCGGTAGTATGTATAAGATTATTGCTAAAATCTTGGCTAACCGGTTAAGTCTTGTCATTTCGGATCTTGTTAGTGATGTCCAATCAGCTTTTGTTTCTAATCGCCAAATCCTTGATGGCCCTTTCATCCTCAATGAGCTCATCTGGTGGTGTAAACGTAAGAATACTAAAGCTATGATCTTTAAAGTAGATTTTGAAAAAGCCTTTGATTCAGTGAGATGAGATTTTTTAGATGAGGTGTTGAAATTTTTTAGGTTTGGTGATAAATGGTGAAGTTAGATTCAAGGTTGTCTTTCTTCATCCATGGGGTCTATTCTTGTCAATGGTAGTCCGACTAGTGAATTTAAATTTTATAAGGGCTTGAAGCAGGGACATCCTTTATCTTCCTTTCTCTTTATATTGATTATGAAGAGTTTGCACATATCGTTTGTAAATGTGCTAAATGTAGGTCTCTTCAAAGGAATCCAAATTGATGATTCTTTAAGCTTGTCGCACTTGTTTTATGCAGATGATGTGGTGTTAGTCGGTAAATGGGACACTTGTAACTTTGCTATGATTGTCAAGGTGCTTAAGTGGTTCTTTCTGGCTTCGGGGCTCAAAATCAACATTCATAAAAGCAAGCTTATGGGGATTGGCATTCCTCATGATGTAGTGGATACTATAGCTCGTTCTATCGGGTGCACTACTTTTACTTCACCTTTTAATTATCTTGGAGTTAAAGTGGGTGGTTTTAGGTTGAGACTTAGCTCTTGGAATGATATTATTGCTAAAATTTCTTCTAGGCTTTCCAAGTGGAAGCTCAAAACTCTATCCATTGGAGGTCGTTTTACCTTAATGAAATTGGTTCTTAGCTCTTTGCCGCTTCATTATTTTTCCATTTTTAAAGTTCCTAAAGGCATTCTTAATAAAATGGAAGCGTATCGTAGGAATTTTTTTAATGGCATGGATAATTTAGATAAGAAGCTTTCTTTGATTGGGTGGAAGAAAATTTTGGCCTCTAAGAAAAATGGAGGGCTTGGTGTTTCTAGTTTATTTGCTCTTAATTGCGCGCTTCTTTTCAAATGGATATGGCGGTTTATTTCTAATGGTTCTTCTTTATGGTCCCGACTTATAACAGCTATTCATGGAGTTAAAGGGGCGATCGAATTTGCGCATAAATCATCCAGAAGTTCTCTTTGGCTTGATATCATTCGTGAGTTTCAGAATTTATCTAATTCAGGTGCCAATCTTTTCTCTTTTGTGAAAAAAGTGGGTAATGGTGAGGCGACGTCATTTTGGGATGATATATGGACAACAGACACTTCTTTGAAGCTCTTGTTTCCGAGATTACATTCGTTGGAACTGAATAAATGTTGTAGTGTGGCTGTTAAGATGAGAGACTCGTCTCTCATTTCTTCTTTTAGGAGACCTCCCTGGGGTGGCGTTGAGGAAGAGCAGTTGTGGCTTCTTGAAGACATTATTTCTTCCGTTGTTCTTTCCCATTCTAGTGATAGATGGATTTGGAGGCTCGACTCTTTAGGTGATTTTTCGGTTAAATCGGCTCGTAATTATATAGATGATTCCTTTCTGCCTAAGTATGAAGCTCCTACTAGATGGATTGGTTCTATTCCTATTAAAGTTAACATTTTTGCTTGGAAAGTCTGTTTGGATAAGTTGCCTACGAGATTGAACCTTTCTCTTCGTGGTCTAGATATTCCTTCGATTCTTTGTCCTATTTGTTTTGTTGCTGGGGAATCTTCTGCACATTTGCTTTTTTCTTGTGATTTGGCTCGTCAGCTTTCTAGCAAGGTTTCTAGATGGTGGGAAGTTGATTTTCAAGATTTTCATTCGTATGGCGATTGGCTTTCTTAGATAAAAAATCTCCGTTTCTCCTAGGGGCTTAAAAGGTATCTTTGAAGGTGTTTGGTACGTTACTTGGTGGGTTATTTGGAAATTTCGTAATCAAGTCTTGTTCGGGAGTAATCAACCGCGTTTGGACCTTCTCTTTGATGAGATTTCTCGGCTTTCATTTACTTGGTGTTCTTGTCGTTGTACTTCTTTTTAATATTGATTGGACCACTTGGATTAAAAATCTTAGTTCCTTTAGTTTGTAATCTTTTCTAGCTCCTTGCTAGTTTTTTATAAAAATTTGCCGTTCAAATTTTTTTTTTTACCGAGGAAACCCTTTACCCAAATTTTTTTAACTCTTTACAACTTCACTATAATCTCCATGTTGCACTCTATTACTAAGTACTAAGTTGCTATCATTTAATCACTTTTTACCAACATTCGCAAAACTAAACAAAAGATTATATTAGAACTAATTCCTACAACAAGCATCTACTTTCCAACAAACCATAGAATCGAGAAGTATATGTACTAATCTGCTAGCATAAAGTACTTACCTAACACCATACAATAAACGAACAAATTTGAGCAGGGTATCATGTTTCATTAGCTAATTCAAGAAGCTTTATATATTATAAATAAACTGAGTATGATATCATGTTCTATTAATTATCAACCACTTTTGCACATGATAGCCACCTTGTAGAAACTATTTTGTTTCTAATTGCCTCAAAATGTAAGAGGATCCTAAACATCTAGTCCCTAACAACTAAGAAACAGGATTCAATGTTTAAATACTTCAGGTACTCTTAACTGTATACAATACTCTTAACATATGTGTATTTAATACACAAATTAATAACATCTCAGAATATTTAAAAACTATACTAGCTCTAAAGAGTTCGAGACTACCACTAGAGCTATACAATGTTTTTATCTACAGAAATTGGACTGATGATAACTCTCAAATTGAGTATGTTTTTAGTACCGTTATCCGTACTTTTGTATATGTTATTTGGCTATTTATATATGGTTTTGTTACTTAAATGTATCAAAGTGTGTTTGCAAGTTTATTTGTAGACAAGTACAGGAAAAGCAAAGAAAAGAACGAAGAAATCAAGTTTTATACGAGTACGAAGAATCTCGAAACAAGACTAAAGATCAGAATCATTTCAAGAGTACAAGAGCCAATCATTAGAGCTTCCAAGTCCCAAGGATGAGCTTAAATGAAGATTTACTGAAGTATAAAGACCCACGACCAAGCACGATTCAAACGGGGAGCTTAAACGCAAAATCAAGCAACATACACATGGGGACGAAGCCCTAACCGGCCGGCTGAGACAACGAGTCGGGCGGCTCGTCTGCATTTGCTGCACCACTTTTATCTTGAAGCTCCATAAACGATCAAGAATGATCTAGAATTCCATTTCCTGGCATTTGATGAACCTTTGGCCCCAAGTTAAGTATTAAATACCCCAAGGGCTTGGCACTAGTATAAATAGAACCTTGGCTATTGTTTTTCATCATCCAATCTTCATTCTCTCTTCTCCTCACCACCAACAATTCTCCTTACACCCTAAGGACGAATTTCCACCATCTATCTCTCCTAAAAGATATCAAAACCTCTGCCATTTCCAGAAGTAGTGCTCATGAACATCAAGAAAGGTGTTGGGAACCATTTTTCGGGTTGGTACGAAGATTGTAGTCGATTGGAGGCTTAAGGGTTGCTTTAAATCCTTCCATTTCCATTTGTGATTGCTATTTTGGTATAATCCTTTTAATTTCCAGAATGTTTATGAATGTTATGATGTTGAGACTTTGGTTTTTATTGAAATAATTATGGAGTAGTTCTTTATACACTTGTTTGGATAATGTTTATTATATGAGGATCGTTTATGTTTGATTATGGTTTTGATCAATTTCATGTTATGTTTGAGATCTATTTTTGCTTGAGTTTTGTTCAATTTCTTATCAAGCTTGATTAGTTGTTGGTGATTTCATAGGTCGAAAGGGTTTTCATCATTCAACTAGTTATAATCATTTGTCTATAAATGATTGTTTTATGTATTGACCATTTCATAAATAACTTGACTATGCAAAAGGAACTTGAGTGTGATTGTTAATGAATTTGTGAATCGAACCGCGAATCGAATTTGTTAAATAAACATAATCATGAATTGGTTGATTTGGAATTTGTCACCATTATATTCTTAACTTATAATCGATTTGTCAAAACCATCTTCATATGAACAAGCCAAGTATTATGAACTAATCCAAACAAGTGTTGCCTTTTACTTATTGAATTTGCTTAGTCTTCATTTCCGTGCTCTTATTTATTGCTTTTATGGTATCTTGGCTTGTGACAACCATTTTACCACTTTCTTGTTACTTGTTACATAGATTCTTCGCATCCGAAAACACCTAAATCCTATTGAACGACCTCGGCTTATCACACCTAGCTAGCTACATTCGAAAGGGTCATACTTGCCCGTGTGTTCTTAGCTTTATCCGGTAATTCGTCTTATAAATTTAAAACTAGTAGTCGCGAGACACATCAAGTTTTTGGCGCCGCTGCCGGGGAATTGTTTATGTTTTTATGTGTTTAGAATCTTTGTATTCCGTTTTATACCATTCGTGCTTGTTTTTGGTTACGGAAAATACCAAAAATCACTCAGACGGAGCCAGCCGCCCGACTAGGTCCCTCAGCCGAACGGCTAAAGCCTAAAATCGAGCCAGCCGCCCGGCTACTGCCCCCTCGACCACCAAAATCTATCTAGCCGCCCGGCTAGAATGCTCTGCCGGCCGGCTGGGAGCTCTCTGACCAAAAACCAAAAATATTTTTTTTCTCAAAAACCCGTTCTACTTTTAATCCTAGTTCAAGCGTTGTTTAATCTTGTTCAGAGTTGTGTTTTAACTTGATTAAACCCCTGTTTGTCGAGAAAGAACCAACTAGCACCTTTTCGTTTGATCCTCGAAATAATCAATCCCGAACTAAACACCACCATTTCAAACCTTTGTGCCAATTTCGTATTTCTATCCGCTCCGGTTTGATCCCAAACCCCGTGGTTAGAACCTGAAGTCAATCGAACCACCCAGTTTGATTGATTTGGTACAATTTTTCATTTGTATTTTTTAATTGTTTTTTGTGTCTTTAGTAAAAAAAGTTTTTTTTAGTTAATTAGGTTTAATTATTTTCGTTATTATTTTCAAACTTGTCAAAAAAAATAGTTTTTGTCATAACTAGTTTATTTTTCTAAACTTTCTCGTACAATATAAAATAGTAAAAATAATACTAATATATTTTTTATTGTAGTCAAGTTTATTTTTCTTATTACTTCATAAAAAAATACAAAAAGATTTTTTCTTATTTGTTTTTATTTAGTTTATCTTTTTATTTAATTTCCTATGACGTTTTGCAAATCGCTTCGGGTTTGTATAAACCCGCGTTCTTGGGTTAAACAACTTGTTATTCCGTTCCGTGAACTTAAACGTAAAATCAAAAAGAGGACTAAATTTGAAAAGACATCAAACGCACCCCTCGAAATCGAATCATCTAAACCTCATGTCAAACAACAGTTCATCGAGAAAGTTTTCGCTGTAAAACCCAAAATTAAAATATTGATGGAGAAATTCGAAACTCCGCCTGATTCACCGCCCATAACCGTCATTGATCTTGATGACCAACCCATGTGGTCAAGCACTAGGACCGTTGCTCTAACACCTAGTTCCACTATTGTTCAAATCCCAATTCCAAACAACTTTCATATCAAGGGTACCCACATACAAATGATTCGGGATAATCAATTTAATGGGCGAATCCGGTCCGATCCTCACCGAAACGTAGCCGATTTTCTTGAGATTAGTAACCTATTCCAATATGGTAAAAATGAAGAGGAAGCATTTATGTTGAAGACTTTTTCTTTCTCGTTATCCGGAGAAGCTAAGACTTGGTTAAATGAACTTGATGAAGGAACTATTACTTCATGGAATGAAATGAGAGAAGCTTTTATAAGCTGATACTTTTCTCCCGCAAAGTTTAAACGTCTCCTAAACGAAATTCATAGCTTTCACCAACTCGCTCACGAAACTCTCGTTGAAGCTTGGCTACGAATGAAAGAAATGCTTCGCACTTGTTACGGACATGGTCTAACCAATGGCATGATAATTCAAATATTATATCGTGGTTTAGACGTTCCAACACAAGAAATTCTCGACGCCAGAATCTTCCTCTATAAAACTCCGAAGCTTTCAAAATCCTCGAGGACAAAGTCCTCTTGAAACTTGATTTCTCAGATAATTCCCAAAACAAACCCAAACCAAAGACCATTGTTTCCGCTGGTGGAAGCAACATCAATCCCGATTACGCCATTTTGATGGAGAAATTCGAAGCTCTCGCTACAAAAATCGATTCCGAATTCTTAATCATAAGGAAAGAGCTTAATGAGATGCGAGGCGGTCTTAGAGACGACGAAGGAAACCCCATTTCAGATTACTACGTGAAGGATGACACACCGATGTATGATCCCATGGAAGCAAATTACATCCAAGGACATCACTCCTCTTATCAAAACCGTAACTATCCTCAATCCCGACCACAAAGTCGAATGCCTCATCTATCACAATATATCGAATTACCAAAAACCTTAATGGAGGAGATGATGAGAGAATGGATGGCCAGGCAGACGAAAGCGAATGAACGTATGAAGAATCAGATGGTTGAATAGGAGCGAAAAATCAATCAAGGATTAAGGAACCGCCAAGAAATTATCCAAAACTTGGAGAGGCAATTTAAGTATCTCTAGAAAACCCAACATACCGTATCCTTTCCTCGTACTACAAATACCAAACCGAGATAAGAATTTGTCTATAAACTACCCTCAATCCAAAATGAGAATGATAAGGGTGATGTCAAAGCTATTGAGGAGGATGAAATCAAGCATTTTCAAACCATGCCAAACCCGAACCCAATCAATTCTAACTCTCTAACCGTTTCACCTTTTCTTAAGGATAACACCGTGCATATCCCATAAACGAATGCGAAGATGTTTGCGGACGATGTATTGCCGAATCATGTTGGTGACAAGGAGTTAAAGTCATTCTATGGCGTTGGAACTGGAAGTTTGACAATAAAAGAAGATCAAAAAGGATGACATGGGTATGCCAAAGGAACCCAACAAGGAATGGAAGTTGAATGAGAAAGCGGTTCCTAGCAAAGAAAATGTTTACCATTATTTTTGGCACCCAACTGAAATTCCCTATTTGAACCGTATCATCAAAGAATCCTAAATCTTGTGGAAGAGTCTAGCTAATGACTAATAAATAAATTAAGCGCTTCTCGGGAGGCAACCCGAGTCCCAATTGTTTTGTGTGTTTAATTTTTTGTTTTGAATAAACATGTGCACCCTTTATAAAAAATTGCTTTTCAAACTTATCAAATCGTAAGTGTGGGGGTGTTACATGCTCATAGTGTTTAACATATATTTATTATTGTGTGCATCTTGTTTTTTTTGTGTGAATAAATTTCAGCAGGTAATGACGGAGGAGGATGCTTGGAGAAGAAGTCGATTGATCTCACAAGCTTATGCTAGCATTTGCGTAGCATCTATCATATGGAGTTTGATCGCGACTTATTTTGCCCAGGAAGTTTGGTTTTTCTCTTACTTTTATTCTCCTATTTTCATGCTTTGAAGTTTATTTTTTACATTGACGATAATGCAAAACTTAAGTGTGAGGGAGGTAAATAGGAGAAACGTGCCCAATTTTAAGACTTCTAATTTTTGGGCTAATTTAAAATTTGTATATACTTGTTTGCCCTTGTGACCTAGCTATTTTCACATTTTTAGGATAATATATTATAATAACTGGATCAATCCACTGGTGAAATATTTAATTTTAAAAATTCGAGATGTGTCCCGGTTAATATTGCAAATCCATTCTAGGATCGATAACATTTGCTAGCACATATTATAGCCCTTTCCACTAAATTGTGAGGATTTGAGCCTATTTCATATATAGCATACATCTTTTATGCTCGATTCTTTTTGCTATGAGTGTGCCGGTGATTGTATTTATTCTAGAACTTGTACTTGTAAATCATTACCAGACCGTAGTGAGATCACATTCGTGCGATAAAAGTATATATGTGTGAAAAAAGGAAACCTTAGGAATAAAACCAAATGGCCTTCTGTTTACATCTAATGATATTTAACTAGCCACATCGGTTAGTTAACCACCCAAATTAACCCATTTGTTAGCACTCACTTTTAGTGTTAGATACCCTTAGAACATATGCTGAGCTAATATTTTCATTTTTGTTACATCCATTAAAAAAATATTTAACTTTAAACCTTAGCCTAACCCCTTGTCCAGTCTAAACGGTGGGTTGCTAGTTGCTTGGTATGTTGGATAGTTTTTGATGATTAGTAGTTATGCCACACTTTGCCATTTGTGTGTGCCATTCGAACAAAGACGGAGACTACAGCTTCTTATTTGTATTTTTGTGGTGTAAGTTTATGCGAAGTGTAGGGGAGATGTGATGGAAAAAAGTGAAAAAAG
Organism: Tanacetum coccineum; assembly: GCA_026074375.1. Lineage (NCBI taxonomy): Eukaryota > Viridiplantae > Streptophyta > Magnoliopsida > Asterales > Asteraceae > Tanacetum > Tanacetum coccineum. The sequence goes on along the minus strand of BQNB010118199.1, from coordinate 470 downwards.
TGGAAAATAAATAAAAAAGAAAGAAAAAAAGAATAAGTCATCGGAAAAAAAAAATATGTGATGACAATTATAGCCAATGTGCTATATTATTATGAAGATGAAGGAAGATGAAGTATTTGAGATATCAATTATCCAATGTGCTAAGACGTGATATACTTATGTGGTGATCGATATGTGATTGAAGAAAGTTTGTAACTATAATCATTTTCGGGATTGCGGATTGTTCGGTGACTAGCAACATTGGTTTTTAGACTTTTGACTTATATGTTCTCGTAATTCACCTACTAATAAATTATCCCATGCCTTATCCATACCCTTTATTAACCCTTAGCCTAACGTTACAACCCAATAAAAGTCCTTTTTAGATGTGTACACTTGGTGCTTACGCCACGTCGGTGAAGTTTTGTTTCTTGTACAAGCCTATGGTAATAAATTTTGTAACGACCGAGCTATGAGTGTGATTTCTTTTA
>BQNB010118198.1:0-14274 GCA_026074375.1 Tanacetum coccineum | reverse complement strand
CAAGTAGGTGGTCAAGGTACTAAGGTGAATGATGGTGTTGACGAAGTCCCTGACTTCTCCACTATCATTGCACAACAACTACATAACTTACTTCTCACCATCTTAGCTCAAGTAGGCGACCAAGGTAGCAATCAGGGAGATGATAGGAACCAGATCGGAAATGTAATCAATGACAACATTCAGGTTAATGTTAGGAATGTCATTGAGAACAACGACCGTAGGGGTTGTACCTATAAGGAATTCTTAGCTTGTAACCCAAAAGAGTATGATGGTAAGGGAGGTGCCATAGTTTATACCTGTTGGATTGAGAAGATGGAGTCAGTTCAAGATATGAGTGGGTGTAGGGATAACCAAAAGGTAAAGTACATTGTTAGGTCATTTGTTGGTAAGGCTTTGCGTGGTGGAACTCTCAGATCCATACACGAAGTCAAGAAGCCGCTGTTAGTATGTCATGGGAAGACTTTAAGACTTCGACTAGAGAGGAATTTTGCCCGAGTAATGAGATGCAAAAGTTAGAAACTGAGCTGTAGAATCACGCCATGGTCGGGGCTGGCCATGCTGCATATGGCCTTGCCCCACAGATTCGAGGGATGGTGGCGGCAACGGAGCCAATGACCATTCAAAAGGTTGTGCAGATTACTGGCACACTGACTGATGAAGCCATTAGGAATGGATCAATAAAAAAGAACCCTGATAAGAGAGGAAATGAGGGAGAACCTAGCAAGGATAGGAATGGGAGGGATGATAATAAGAGAACTAGGACTGGGAATGCTTTTGTTACAACCACAAATCTTGTTAGAAGAGAGAACACGAGTACGACACCTAAGTGTACCACCTATAACTTTTACCATCCACCCGAGGCACCCTGTCGCACTTGTTTCAACTGTAACTGCCCAAGACATATTGCTAAGGATTGTAGAGTGATGCCTAGGAATGTGAACCTAGTAAATGCTAGGAATCTGGAAGCTGCTCGTGGAGCATGCTTTGAGTGTGGAGGTACCGATCATTACAAGTCAGCATGTCCTAGGTTGAACCGAGCATAAGGTCCAGGAGTAAACCATCCAAACCAAGCTTTAGCTATTGATGGGGGTCAGGGTTGTAGGAACAACGATAACCAGACACGTAGGAGGGTATTTATGTTTGGAGCAGAGGAGGCTCGCCCGGACCCAAACATTGTGACGGGTATGTTCACTTTGAACAATCATTATGCCACAACCTTATTTGACTCTAGTGCCGACTATAGCTTTGTTTCTACTACTTTCATACCTATGTTAGGCATAAAGCCCAGTGATTTAGATTTAGTTATGAGATTGAGATAGCTAGCGGTCATCTAGTAGAAATCGATAAGGTCATTAAGGGTTGCAAACTAGAAATAGATGGTCACATGTTTGACATTAATTTGATACTATTCGGAAGTGGGAGTTTCGATGTGATTATAGGTATGGATTGGTTGTCTAACCACAAGGCTGAAATAAATTGTCACGAGAAAGTAGTTAGAATACCCCTACTAGATGGCAAGGTGCTTAGAGTGCTAGGAGAAAGACCGAAAGAGAAAGCGAGACATTTAATGAGTGCTAAGACCAAGGAACAGAAACAAGAAGAGATGGTCATGGTGAGAGATTTTCCTGAGGTATTTTTAGATGACCTATCAGGATTACCCCCTATTCGAGAAATCGAATTTCGGATTGAGTTGGTCCCTGGAGCAATATCGGTCACGAAATCTCACTATCGATTGGCACCTTCTAAAATGGTGGAGTTGTTAGGTTAACTCAAAGAACTCCAGGACAAGGGTTTTGTTCGACCAAGCTCATCGCCTTGGGGAGCACCGGTATTGTTTATGAAGAAAAAGGATGGATCATTTAGGATGTGTATCGATTATAGAGAGTTGAACAAGTTGACCATTAAGAATTGTTATCTACTCTATAGGATAGACGACCTATTCGATTAGTTTCAAGGATCGTTGTACTTCTCTAAGATAGATCTTAGGTTCGGATACCACCAGCTGAGAGTGCATGAGGATGATATTCCAAAGACCGCGTTTAGAACTTGGTATGGACATTTTGAGTTCACAGTAATGCCCTTTGGTCTAACTAACGCACCAGTGGTGTTTATGGATCTGGTGAACCGAGTATGTAGGCCTTATCTATACAAGTTTGTGATAGTGTTCATTGATGACATCATGATATACTCTAATACCCAGGATTGCTTAATGAAGAGAAATTGTATGCTAAGTTTTCCAAGTGCGAATTCTGGTTGCGAGAAGTACAGTTTCTTGGACATGTGATTAATGGAGATGGTATTCATGTAGACCCTAGTAAGATTGAAGTTGTTAAGAATTGAGAAGCCCCTAGAACTCCGTCTGAAGTTTGTTCATTCTTAGGTTTGGCAGGTATTATCGTCGGTTCATAAAGAACTTTTTTAAGATAGCCAAGTCACTTACTGTCTTGACTCAGAAAAGTAAGACCTTTGATTGGGGTGAGGAACAAGAAAGGGCATTTCAAACCTTGAAGGACAAGTTGTGTAATGCACCTGTTCTAGCTCTCCCTGATGGACCAGAAGATTTTATGGTGTACTGTGATGCCTCGGACTTAGGATTAGGTTGTGTGTTCATGCAAAGAGGTAAGGTGATAGCATATGCATCTAGGCAGTTGAAAATCCATGAGAAAAACTACACCACCCATGATCTGGAATTGGGTGCAGTTGTGTTTGCACTTAAGATCTGGAGACACTACTTGTATGGAACAAAGAGTGTCATCTATACTGACCATAAGAGTCTTCGGCCTATCTTTAACCAAAAGGAACTGAACATGAGTCAACATCGCTGGATAGAGCTTTTCAGTGACTATGACTGTGAAATTCGTTACCATCCTGGTAAGGCGAATGTAGTAGCTACGCATTGAGTAGAATGAGGGAGAGTGAAACATAAAAGAGTTTGAGCTATGAATATGACCCTTCAGTTGAGTATCAAGGGTAAGATATTAGCGACTTAAAAGGAGGCATCTAATGATTCTGTAGGATTGTAGAGGAGGACTAGTTGCGATTATTAAAAATGGAGGAGACGATGGAGCCTTTAACTAGCTGGATCAAATATGAGGTCCTTGAAGGGTGATGTGAGAACCTTGATAATGGATGAGGCCCATAAGTCGAAGTATTCTATACACCCGAGAGCTAATAAGATGAATTATGACCTTAGAGATAGATATTGGTGGCCGGGAATGAAGAAGGATATAACTGTGTATGTTAGTAGGTATTGACTTGTTTGAAGGTTTAAGGTCTGAACATCAGAGTCCTACTGGCTTATATATTGGAATCTGAGATCCTGATGGATATGAGAAAGGATAGCAATGGTTTTGTCCACTAAGTTAACAAGGCATTGCAGTGGGCATGAACATATCTGGGTCATTGTGGACCGATATGACATAAGTTCTGCTCATTTTCTACCTCATGGTAAGGACTATAGATGGATAAGTTGTTAGACTCTATCTGAATGAGATTGTTTCCGCATGGTGTGCGATTCAATCGAATCTGATCGCGATGTCGCTTCACATCAGTTTTGGCCGTTCAATGCAAGATGGTATTAGGAACCTAAGTTAGACATGTGTACGGGCTTACACCACCTTTAGACCGTATGGTCAGATGTGGAGCGTATTTTCAGACTTTGAAAGACATGCTTAGGGCCTGCGTCCTGAACTTCGGGGAAAGTTGGGATGTTTATCTTCTATTAGTTGAGTTTTCGTATAACAACAGTTATTATTTTAGTATACGGTGTGCACCGTTTAAAGCCTTGTATGGTAGGAAGTGTCACTTACCGATTATGTAGGCAGAAGTTGGAGAAGGGCATTGTGATAGGGCCTGGGTTAGTGCAAGAAACCACTAAGAAGATCTCGCAGATTAAGGATAGACTTAAGGTTGCGCGTGATCGTCAGAAAAGTTATGCCGATAAGAGGAGGAAACCCTTAGAGTTCAGTGTAGGTGTGTATGTCTTGCTCAAATTGTCGCCTTAGAAAGGTTTAGTACACTTTAGGACGACGGGGAAATTAGCACCTAGGTTCGTTAGACCATTTGAGATCATTAAGAGGATCAGTACAGTGGCCTATAGGTTAGATTTACCTGAGGAATTGAATGGTGTTCATGACACGTTCCACGTATCGAACCTTAAAAAGTATTTGGCTGACCCAACACTGAAAATGCCTTTTGATGAGATCCAAGTTGATGCTAAATTAAATTTTATTGAAGAACCTGTAAAAATCTTAAAGAGAGAGTTTAAGAAGCTTAAGTGGAGTAGAATTGCCATCGTCAAGGTTTGGTAGAATTCAGAACGTGGACCTGAATTCACGTGGGAACGTGAAGACCAGATGAAACTTAAGTATCCGCATCTGTTTAGTTCTGTTAGTAGTTGAATTTCGGGGTCGAAATTCTTTTAAGGGGGGTAGAATGTAACCCTTTCCCTTTTGTGAGTTTTGAATGTTCTAATTTAGTCCTTTGACTATTTGACTTTTGTCATTTTATGTTAGAGCAAGTACTGTGTTGATGGTGGTGAATTAATGAGATTGAGTATTTTATGTTTATTTGGTGTATAATAATCCTTTTTAGAGGGATTTATTATGTTGATTATGTTCCGGGAGGTTTGTCCCGCGAATAGCTTGAAATGCAAAAAATGAGTTCCACACGTCCTTAAATGTATTCTACAATGAGTTTTGGGAAGTTGTAAAATTGGAAATATGTCATGTAGATACTCTAGGTTCTTGGAAAAGTATTTTTGAGTTGAATAAAAATACTATGTAACTTCGAAAAGTATTTTAAAAGCGAGGTTTTTGAGTTTTAAGAGAAACTGACACAAAAAGAACCCAAACCCGGATCCTCCTTGGGATTCCTATATACGGTAGATCATATGGAAGGGGGACAATGAGGCTAATTTTTAGCTATTGTGTCCCAACCTTAGTACATTTATTTTTGTTATCCCATCCACATATGCACAAATTATGTTTGCTTTCTCAAATCAAAACCCTCTTTTTTTCTCTCTTTCTATTGGTTTGGACGAGCACACAAAACACACAAACACCTACATTTTTGAAAAACTTTGGTCAAGAACTTAAAGATATGGAGGCTTAGGGTTGATTCTAGTGTTCGGGTTATTATTTAAACTATGTTTGGGTAGTCAGTTCGTGTTCGTTCTCGCTTTTCAAAACCCTCTTTCTAAGTTTTCTAAATTTACATTTAACTTGTACTTTTGTGTGTTAGATGATGCGTAGAAGCTAGTTGTACGGTGCGTTTGTTAAAAATCGAAAACAAAAAGTTACGAAAGGTTATATAGGGTTCGGTTTTGGTTCGAATAAAAAATAAAAGGAGAATAAGGGTTTTATAGTTTTATTGATGTGGTCGTGATGGTTGAAAAACATTTGTTTGCTATGTAGCTTATTTTGGTAAGTGGCATATTGGCTTATTTATAAACATTTTGGACTTATTTTCAAGCTTATTAGCTCTCGGCAAGAATAAGGTTTACAAGAAAAGTGATTTTGGTTATTTACCTCGTATGTTGTATTTTTGTGGACTATTTTGATAGCTTGTGGTGACAACCGAATATACGTGTAGCTTATTAGAATAATTTTATGACTAATGATTGGTTTTGGAGCTTATGAGCTCACGGCCCATATAAGCCCAATAAGTCGTGGCTTATTTTGAGCTTATTGTGGTTTGGTTATTTATCTAGCTATTGTTTGGGCTTATTTCTACTAATGGGCTTTAGTATTGGGCTAATACGTTTTTTAGAGCTATAAATATCTTAATGGATCCTTATTGGGCCTTAAAGCCCAATAAGCGAAAACTAGTCATTTTGCGTATATTAACGAACTTTTGGAAGGCGAAACATACTTGGATGTGATGTTGAAATTCATTTGTGGAAACGTGTTTTGATGTATGTGGTATAACGTAGGATTTTGGCGTTTTATCAAAAAGTGGTGAATTGTGAAAAATGTTTGAAATTAAGGTTTAAAACCTTGGAAAATGTTGTATAAACGAACGGGTCATGTACAAAATTTCGTAAAAGTATTACACTTAGGAAATTTATACTTCATACGTGATTTTTCGATAAAATAATAAAATATTATTATTTTAATACGTCGACTAAAAGACAAAAATTATATTTTTGTGAAACTTTCCTAAATTGTTTAGCATAACTAAACGTTCATTTCCTATAATATAAATGGTTAATTAATGATGGCTAATTGTACTGAATAGATTTAGCGAAGTATATTTAAAAGTATTTATTTATGAATCTTTCTATTTATTACTTACTATTTATATTAAATGAGTATTATATTATAATATAATTATACTAAAGTATGAGTTGGAAGTATGTTATCTTTTAAAAATAAGTCGTCAACTATCACACCACTGAAAATGTTAAGGATAGCCGTACAACATCCATCTGACCTCTATGCATCAAAAACCTAAAACTGATTTGGAAATAAATGTCTAAGTGGAACATTAATTGGACTAAGTCATGTTCGGATGTCGTTGCATTTGCTTGTGTGTGATATTGAGTTTGCTGCTAGACACCTTTGCTTGAGGTGAGTTCTCGTAGCCCCACTTTTTATGTCTTTTCCGTTGGGGGAAAATGATACTCAAAACTGTTTTGAACTGTTTTTTGTACTGTGCGAAACGTGGTTTTGTTTTTGGGACAATGTTATGCGCTTCTGACTGCTATGTGAATATTATGTGTTTTGATTGTACTTGCATGCATCAAGGTACATGGCAATGTATGTGATTTGCTATGGCATTTGTATGTTTGTTGATGGTCTTGCCTATGTAAATGGCTCAGTGGTTAGGCTTTAGGGTGCGGGTGACCTCGGAGTTGTCGGAACTCCAGGGAGCATGAGGTATATGCTATTGTGGATGATTGCACGTGGATGCTGTGTTAATGGTGTATGATTAACGGGGATGTTTTTTTTTTTTTTTTTTTTTTTAAAAATAACCAAAGGCATGGAATTGGAATGTTTTGAATATTTTCTACTGTCATATTGTACTATTTTCCATACTTAAAAATATTGGCATAAGCAACTGGGTTTCTTACAAAACTTCGATCTCACACAACATTTTTGTTGACTTTTTCGAGTATCATTTTCAGGTGAAGTAAATGATCAGTAAGGTTGTGATGCAAGCTAGCTGACTATAAGAGTATCCTATATGGATCATGTATTGAGAGGGTTCTGATTTGGGTTGTTTGAACTTAGTACTTTGAGGTTTTGGTTTGAGGGATAGTATAGACCCCTGCGTGGGCTTATGGTTGTAATAATTGGCGACTATTTGATGTGTTCTTGATGTGGGTCTTCACTCAAGTCTGTACTTGAGGTAGAAGATCATCATGACACTTTTCATTAATGCATTTTAGTTTTCTCTATTTTGTATCTTGGTGTTCAGATTGATAATTCTTCGCGATACCTGTGTTCCGCCATATATCGGGGTGAGTGTGACATGTTTGTAGTGATTTGTAAGTACTAGTGTCGACCAAAGAATGGTTTGTGTCTCTAATCGTCTAATTGATTTTATTATTCTACCTAAGAAAGTAGGAAAGAAAGCATGTTCGAGATTTTGAGATTATAGTGGAGTTATTTTGGTGTAAGCCTTATTTTCGAAAAGGGAATTGGTATAGTGGTGGACAACTGGAAAGGAAGAATTCAATTAATTACTATGATCTGCAGTGTAATTTGCTTGACGTAATCTTACAGCCACTTATATTATGGATACGCATAATCGAAATTGGTGTGTTGCCTTTTCTTCATATTTTTTAGATGCCTCCTAATAGGGATTGATGTTAAGGGATCGCCTAATTGATCTAGGTCAAACCACCAACAAATATTGGTCTTTCTATTGGAGAATATAAAACACTTGTATAGTAAAGTCACAACACCAAGAGTTCTCTTAACCTTCAACTTAATACTTACTCAGGGCACAAGGATCACTTAAACCACTACATAAGTAATAAGAAAGCGATTTAAAACAAAGAGATCATAATTATAATCCAAAAATTATAATTAAAATAATTAAAAGCTTAGAACAAACTATAAGATGCCATAATTTAATAACCATATCACAACAATTAAACCGCAAGATCCGCTAAATCAAATTAATCATTAAATTAAATTGATAATAATAAGTTGAAGAATGATTTTAAACTATGTTGAATTAGTGCTCTCGATCCCCTAGTCGAACGCCATGGAAAACCCTGAAGGGTTGCCCCATATCGGGATTGTTCATCCCTTTTCCTCCTTCTTCTTCTTGTCGGCTCACACACCAGGATTGGGTGCCTCAAATGCAGAAATGAGGGCTCTATTTAAAAGTTTTGTGTACGTTACGGCGTAATGGGTGAGTTGGGTTACGCCGTAACCATGCTGATGTGGATTTCCCTCTTACAGGCTGAATATATGTTACAGCGTAACTATATAGTACTTGTTACGCCGTAATGGTGACTAGGATCTGTTATCCTTCTTCAATGAGGTATATTACGGCGTAATTGTAATAAAATGTTTACGCCGTAATGTAGATGCTGAGTCGTTTCTTCTTTAATCTTGATGACGGCGTAACTCTTGTGGGGAGGTTACGCCGTAACTGGTATTAGGCTTCCTCCTTTGCATGTTTTTCACGTCTTTTCTGTTTCATTGCCTTTATTTACCTGGATTCGAAATATAAATGAATTTAAAACCGAATTTCATATAAAAAATAATATAAAGTAAGGCAATAAACACAGGAAATTTTGATATATAGAATATTAATTATTTTATGGTATCAATTATTTGTTTAGTCAAAAGAAAAAGTTAATTGCATGAGTATGACTGAATTTAAAAATGATTGCCTTCAAACCATGCAGTACTCCAGTTGAGTTAATCCAGATTAAATAAAAAGATTGTTTCTTAGTTTGGTGATGATGTTCCTTTAACTGGGATGACTAATTATCAAAAACTTATGAGGAAATTAATCTATTTGACTATGACCAGGCCTCATATTTCATATCCAGTGCATTGCCCCAGTCAGGTCATGCATAGTCCTATGCAGTCACATTTGAGACTTGCATTTAGGGTTCTAAGGTACTTAAAAAAGGAACCCGGGTTAGGTATCACTTTTAAAGAAAGTGATAATGTTGACTTAAAGGTTTTTGTTGATTCTGATTGGGCCAAATGTAAGGTTACTAGAAGGTCTATTACTGGGTATGCTGTGTTTCTTGAAAACAGTTTGGTTTCCTCAAAAAGTAAGAAACAAGCAGTTGTTTCTAGGTCCTCTACTGAGGCTGAGTACATGGCAATGTGTAATGTTTGTTGTGAGGTTTTGTTGATTAAGAAAGTGTTAGCATATTTGCGGTCAACATATTGTATTGCCTTTGTGATATGTCATGTGATAATTAATGTCTGCAATTCACTATTGCAGCAAATCTGGCCTCTCTTTTATGTGCTTCATGAAAGATGCAAAAAACATTTTTAAAATTTGACTTTTACTTTTTAAGTAAAATGTGGAGGAACCGTAGAGGGGGTGAATCGTTTCCATTTTAAAACTTTAAGTCTACAATTACATCATCTTCTCGGCGGTCTCATATTTACAATGTGGGGCGCAAGTATATCAGGGGGCCGCTAATTTATTGAGATCCGCCTTCAAGAAGAGGTTTTTGGACTCTGATCTTTTGTATCAGTCGATCTACAATCAAAGGGTTTGACGCAATATGAGAATGGGTCGATCATAGGTTACAATAGCTAAGTATATTTAACAATATAACCACACTCACAATATTTGCATAAAGAGCTACCACAACTTTATCTATCCATGGTATACACAACCATTCACACAATCTATGAGTACATATGCATAGTATAATGTAAAGCGATAAATGTAATAAATAAGTTAAGGCGAAGGGTAAAAAGAAAATGCATGCCACTCAGATGTTTTTATAGTTGTTCAGTCACGTAGCTCCTCTTCGCCCCTAGTCTACACTCCTTCGTGTATCCTTACTCGAGTGTTACTTCACATTATCTAACATGCTATCTTGTGGAACAATATACCAAATGATGACATTATTTTCCGACACTAAGCTAGTTGTGAGTTTTCTTCGGGTGACAACCATACCCGTTTTGTTTTATGGCCAATAACTTATCAACCTTGTTGGGTTTTTGGCCTGAAAATTTAAACCGAGTCGCTTATTATTATTTTAGACGACACTAGTAATTGTCAAGTCCATAATCTTAAGCTAGAACCAATCTCATCCACTCATCAATGTAGTTTTAAGGCTAAATACTAACCAACCCATAATAAACCCATCCAAATTATACATCTTTTGGGATTACACAATACTAAAGATTGGAAGACATGGACTCGATCTTATGTAACAAAATGTTACAAAAGGACCAACTAGACTATATAAATTCGATCTTGAAGATGATGCCGAACTTCTTCTCTTACTCGTGCGGGAAGAAGGAAAGAGTTAGAAGATTGGTCACATTTAAAACAGATTAAACAAGTTAAATGATTTAAAGATTTAGAGAGATTTAGTTGAGATTAGAGAGAGGAAAGAAAACTGAGAGAAATTGTGCAAAAGGGTTATGGAAAATAGTTGTGGTGGCCGCCCGCTAATTTATAGCGACTGTCAAAAATAGCCTGTCAGGAAACGATGGTCCCAGATATATAAGGGGGCCACCAAATAATTAAGGGGGTCGCCGACCGAATTAAGGGACCGCCCCGACAGACGCTTCTATTTTTGTCTTTTTGTGGTGACAAACTTATCTTGTGAAAGTGACCCTTATTTTAAGGGGGAAATGACCAGATTTTGAAATTCAAAATAATTACCAAATAAAACATTTCTTTATAATTCAAAAATAATTTTTTTAAATAATTTTTGAGAAATAGTTTTGTTGTATTTATAAAAATATAAAGTTTAAGACAAAAACTTATTTCTTTGATCATCCTATAAGTTTAATATTGTTTGTACATACCTATATGTGATTGTACGTCGGGTGTAAAACCAATGTCTGTCTTGTGCATACTTGAGGACGTCGAGAGATGTTGCATAAGTGTATGCATGATGATTGTGGATTACGAGTAAATTGCGCACTGTTACGTTACGTATTACAAGTTTACATGTGTGTCATCATCAAAACATAAAGAGACCGTATAGATTAAATATCATAATTTTTGCACCTAATCAATCTCCCACCTTTTTGATGATGAAAAAAATATGTAAACTATAGAAGTATGTAAAGTTTAAAAGTTAAGCTGTGTACACTCTCTTCTCCCCTTTTAGTCGGAAGCAAAAAGGCATAATGTGGATTTTGATTTGAGCATATAATGTTTATTAAGAAGACATGAGAGAGGGTCGTGCTTTAAGTATATATGTTGGGGATGAAGAAGAGGATAGGTGCTTCGAGTATATAGGTTTGAGGTATGAGGAGAAGATATGAGAAATAAAGGTGAAGGTGATTATGTGTTCCTTGGTTAGTTTTAAAAAGGTCATGAGAGATGAGAAGTGGGCAAGAGAAGAAGGTATGTACTTTGAGTGTATAGGATAAAGGAATGAGGAAAAGGTAGGTGATCCAAGTATATTGGTTGGAGGAATGAGAAGACAACATGAGAAATACGGTTGAGGTGGTTTTGTGTTTCTTGGATGAGGTGAAGTATTTGAGTATGAATGAGCCCTTCATCGTATTTTACAATCCCGTCCTATATTCCTTAAAGAGGAGCTTGCATCATCCCAGTGGAAGTTTCTATCTATCACGGGTTTTTTAACTACTCCTTGATTTAACCCACATATCTCCCCACCCATAGTTCCCCCATTGCTCATTGCGTTCCTTGATAATATCATTTCGGTGTATATTGACTAAGTGCTCCCCTCGGGGTTGTATTGCTCCCCCTTGTTTGAGGAACTAAGGAATCAATGATTTTGTTGTGCTACAAACAAAGTTGGGTGGGGGGGGGGGGGGGGGGGGGCTGTAGACAAAGTGTTTCATCGTATATTATATATTGAAAAATTAGCGGCAAAACTAGGCATGCACTTTAGGTTTTATTATTCTAAAGTATGACACTTTGAAAGAGACAGTGAAAACTAGACAAAGTAGTCAATATTTTAAAAAACAACTAAAATGATGAAATTAAAATATCGAGATGTATGTTTACGGAGAAAGATTAGACCGACTTTTAATAAACGAGGATGAGATTCATTTATTGATTGACATAAAAATATTATGAGAATGACCTTTTAAAAGTAGACGAATGACACTTAATATCATGGCAAAATATGTCAATATATATATATATATATATATATATATATATATATATATATATATATATATATATATATACTTTAAAAGAATAAAAAGAAAAATAAGATGAGGATGGAGACGATGTGCTTTTGGACGTGAATGAAAATGATTCCATAGAGCCGAAAAGTAGGAAAGGATGAGCGATACTAAAGAAGGAACGTGTTGACAAGAGGTTAATAGTTCTTTCATGGTGGAATAATAATGAGAGACTCAACAATGTGGTGACTCAATAACACTTGAAGATTTAATATCTTCTTTATGTTCTTTACTTTTTAGAAAGTGGAAAGTTTAACGAAGGAGTGACATTTGTATTACGCAAATTACTTAAATATTTTAGATTAAATAATTAAGTTGTCAAGGGATATAGGAGGAATTCTAATAGTAACAAGACTATTAGAAGAGAGAAGAAACGTTCAGAAGTGAGAAGAAAAGTTAGAGATGAGGAGACTTATTAGAAGTGAAACGACTACTAGAAGAGAGAAGAAACGTTTAGGAGTGAGAAGAATCGTCTATGAATTTGAGACAAGACATATGCGAGATGTGAGGACCAAGGTTTGTATGTGAGGGGATTTATTGTGAAGTGATGGATTGTAAGTCTATCAATTGTAAGGAATATGTTTGATAATGAGACGCATTTCATTATGAAATTTACTTGACTCTTGAAAACATAAGCAACGATGCTTATGAGTGTTAGGATAAAATGATGACCCATTGATCTATAAAGAGATATTGGGTATAGGTTTGGGTGTAGAGTAGATGTCAGCTCGTAGCAGAAGAGAGGAAATGTTTAGTAATGGACTAATAAAGGAAAAAAATAAATGGTATTACAAGCTGCTGTCGGCGGTCCCAGATATATCTGGGGGCCGCCAGAATAGATCTGGGGGCCGCTGGACCGCCAACAGGAGGGATGTTTGGAGAAATTGATGAATTTTTCGAAAAGAGTGACATTCTGATTTGCATTTTGCTAATTAAAAATACTTAAAGTACTTCGGATGAAGTAGTTAAGTTGTCACGACATGGAATGGAACACGGACTAGAATCGAAACTAGAAGAGAAGAAGAGAACGATTTATGAAATGTGTTCCATCATTCCTAAACCTTGACGAAGATAATTTAATGACTCACGCTTGAGGAGTAAAGAAAGAATGTCGGTGATGTTATCTTCAGACGCAACCTTTTTTATGGAGATGTTTCCTTTTGGACATTGTCCCGAAGGGAATGGTGACGTATCTTCGGTGTGTTTCGTACGCAAAAATAATAATAATAATAATAATAATAATAATAATAATAATAAAGAAGAAAACAAACAAAGATAGAGACGACGAGCTTGACAATGTCAAGATGGATGGTGGTCTTCTCGAGTATTGTGAATGTTCATAAAACAATCATATGACGAGGTATAAGGTTATCTTAAAGGTGGTAGCGGAAATAGTAGAGGAAAGAGATTAGCCATCTCTATGGTTGTAGAGGCGTGGTTGAGTGAGAAGGAAGAGGTGTGATCGAAAGATAAAGAGTGTTTTCATCAAAGAGAAAGAATGTTTTCTTCGAAGAGAAAGAATGTTTTCGTCGAAGAGAAAGAATGTTTCGTAGAAGAGAAAGAATGTTTTCGTCAAAAAGAAAGAATGTTTTCGTCAAAGAGAAAGAATGTTTCGTCGAAGAGATAGAATGTTTTCGTCGAAGAGAAAGAATGTTTCGTCGAAGAGAAAGAATGCTTTCATCGAAGAGAAAGAATGTTTTCGTCGAAGAGAAAGGAGAGCGTTTTAACTTATGTTGTTAAACGGCTTGAATAGGAATTTTCGGATATGACCTTTAACGTTTGCGATCGCAAGTTAAAGATACTTGAATATTTCGGATGAAATATTCAAGTTGTCAAACCTACCTGGAGGATCGTTAGATTTGTAACGCGGACGCGAAAGAAAATATTATAGTGTGAGAAAATTTATATATATATATATATATATATATATATATATATA
>BQNB010118197.1:0-21035 GCA_026074375.1 Tanacetum coccineum | reverse complement strand
ACATGTACCTTGTTTACTCTAACCGAGTACTCATTAACTATCTTGAAATCTAGGTCGATATTCCTTGGTAGTTTTACTCCCCGTCTCCGAAGACGAGTTTTAAACACTCGTCCCATACTCACTAGAGAACCTGCATCAGTATGTCAGTCACCACCTTGAAGGTTATGTGAGTACGCGTATTGCATCGGAAATTATTAAGTAGGATGATTTATAATCTCTTTATTTGAAAGGATTGGGACGCCTCTTCAGTTAAATAAAGAAATTGTAAATCCCCGAACCATAAGTTTATCATTTCTTACTTACATAAATTAGGACGCTCCTTTATGTAAGTAATGAATGATAAATGAGTGGGCTTAATGGTATCCGATATGAGACAAGTATGAACTCGAACCTGATAATCAACGGAATCCGTTAAATAGGCCTAGAAATACAATAGTGTCTTGTCACTCAGCAGAATCTTAAGGCCTCGCTGGAACTACATTATCTCTTTCTGAAGTTATTACTTTTGCCGTTACAACTCTTTACGATCATGGACTGTTGGTGGAGCTAACCGACTTGTGCACACTTGAGCTAATGGATTTGATTCGTCCTCGAACTAACGACTGAGTACCATATTCCGCCGTCTATCGCATAAGCTCTTCCGCGAGCTCCTCCCATTTGTTAAACTTTATTCTGGGAATATTGTTTCTCGAAATGTCCTCATTCTCTTCATCCCATCACCATTTGTTATAGTTATTGACGTTATGGTCGCTGCTGTTGGGTCCTGGAGCGGTCCCAGCTGGTACAACTTTATCCAATAGGTAATGCAACCTCCCATAAACCAGTTGAACACCTATCGACGAAAGAGATAGTCGAACTATTCAATTCGGGCCACTAGTAGAAAGACTTAGGTCGCGATACATCCTAGTACTGCCTAGTAAGTTGGGTACTTACATCCATAAGCCACGTTGATGTGAATCATCGAACATTACAGATAGCAGAAACGGGACTCCGTCCTCGAACATTTAAAACTATATACAGACATACCCGCGCGACTACACTTTCTTCTTGAGGTTTTCACTATTAAGAGACTTTCTCTATAACGCGGTTGTATCAGTCATAAGATCTGTGAGTATTTATTTTGAGGTGCCCATTTGGATAGATTAAATGTCCTGGTCAAATCTAGCCAAAATTTTTGGTATAAACTAAGAAGTGTCAAAATATCGAATTTCGCTGAATAAAGTTATCAGCGACTTGTTTAGAACTGGTTTATTAAATTTTACATCTTTTCTTGGTCACACAAGCGGTTAACATAAATTTAATCCCGGGACGAGATTTCTTTAAGGGGTAGGTACTATAACATCTGGCAATTTTTGAAATTTTAAATGACGATTTTACCCTTTGACTTTTTGGGTCTGACTTGACTTTTTGACTTTTGGTCTTTTATTGTCACATAAAAGCAATTACCGCGTAACCGGTAAAATTTTCGGAACATATTTTAAATAATAAATCATATTTATTATTACATCTCTCATGTGCAAAGTTATTTTTAACTTACTCGACTTGAAAACGAAAAAGATATATGTTATTTCTAAGCTGACATATCAAAAACGAACCACTAAATCACGTTTTCACAACTCGGACTCTAAAAGCAATTTGATGTAAAACGATATTTCAGACAACTTTTCAGTTTTATCCGAGACTTGAAAACGAGCAGAAAAGGGCTAAAACAGCCTCGCAAAGTTTTAGAAATGAAACCAACGCGTTCCGACGCTGAAAATAATTAAATTATATTTAATTATCGCATTTTATTAAATAAAAATATTTAATAAAATATTAAGGATTTTATTCAAAAGCGTTTGTTGACAACGCGAATATTCGAGTTAAAATTCATTTCTTTCGGACAAGGCACAATCGGGATATCAAATAAATAACAAATATTTTTATAAATGTTATAAAAATAATTATGAAATACTATCAAGTAAATACTCATTTTTATCGGAAAAATAATTTGGAAAACAATGACGCAAGTTTCGTGTCTTGAGTCGACCGTTAACTAGTTCAAACGAGTCCCGAATCGATAGTTATCAAAACTATATTAAAAATTTACACAATGATCCCTCAACTATTAGGCTCTTGCCACTTTACCTTAAAACTTTTAATATATATATAAAGTTTTATATCTTTTTACTCATTTTCATATATATAAAACACACACCTCTCTCTCCCTCATATTTTCCGGCCACCACTCAGCCGCCGCCGCCGCCACCGAAAAACTTTTCCGGCGAGTTTTCCGGCCGGATCCAAAAATGCTTCCCACCACCCGATCTACCCGATCCACTATACCACTCGCCGCCACGCGCCACCCACCACCACCGTCATCATCCTCATCCACCTCTTCACCACCACCACCACGAGGGTGCGTAGGTGTGTCGTTAACGCCACAAGGGTCCGTTTGGTTTCGTTCATTCCACCACGAGGGTGCGTGTGGGTCGTCTCGGCACCACAGCGGGTGTTCGTTTAGTTTGTTCCCAGCCCAAAGGGTGCGTTGGGTTTGGGTTTAGCACCATATAGGGTGCATTTGTTTTGGCAGCCACCGGCCAAGGGTGCGGTTGGTTGTACCACCATTAGGGTGCGTTGGGTATATGGCAGCAGCAGGGGGGGCTGCTAGGGGTGTTTGGTTGGCTGTGAAAACCACAAAGGGGCGTTTGGTTCATCATAAGACTAACAAGGGTGCGTTTGGATCCGGGTTTGGCAATAAGGGTGCGTTTGGTTTAACTGCCGCACCACTAGGGTGCGTTTAGGTTAATAAAACCCCAAACAGGGGCGTTTGGGATAACAGTTAACACCCAAGGGGGTGTTTGGTTTGGAAGAAACCGCACAAGGGTGCGTTTGGTTGGCTGCGAAACCGCCAAACGGGGGCGTTTGGTTTAATAGGATAGCCAAAAGGGGTGTTTGGTTGGGCAGAAAACACTAAGGGTGTGATTGGGTTAACAAGTTAAACCGTAAGAGGGTGTTTGGGTGAGCAGGAAACTATTAGGGGTGCGTGTGGGTTAAGAGAAGACAACAAAGGGGTCCGTTTGGTTGGTTTAGCAGAAATAGGCGCGTTTGGTTTTAATAAAACAGCCACAAGGGCGTTTGGATCTGGGTTTATGCAATAAGGGGGCGTTTGGCTGTGTAAATGAAATAAGGGTGCGTTTGGTTTGCACCGGCCGAGGGTGTGTTCGTTTCGCGTGAAACAGCCGACTAGGGTGCGTTTAACACCCCCAAAAATACAACAATGCAGCGGAATACCACATGGGGTGCTACTTCATAATACACAGCGCTAGATACAAGAGAACGACCTCTAAATGTGTCGTTTGTAAAACAATCTCGTTGATTTAATCAAAATCTTGAATTTAATATACTTTTGTCCCATAATTGCATCACAATGAAAAGCTTGAATGTATGGACTCCAATGCACTTCAAGAAATCCGAGCATATAATTTCCCTGAGAAAAACATGCTTAAAAAGGTCAACATAAAGTTGGTGAGTTCATAGATTAGTTTAAATATGAATGTAATCCACTGTATCATCACAGTAATCCCAAAGATTTTATAAAGAATACACGACACATTTTATGTCACCCAAAAGTACCAATCTTATCCCAAAGATTTTTATAAAGAATGCATGACAAATTTTATGTCACCAAAAGTACCAATCTTATCCCAAAGATTTTTATAAAGAATGCATGACAAATTTTTATGTCACCAAAAGTGTATCCCTGGCACCCCGTGCCTATTGATTTCCTGAAAATAATATATATAAGGTAGGACCGCAAGAATTTTCCCGTGATAATGCAACACATGCAGATCTCACAAAAACTAGATTACATTTACACTAAGCTCATGACACTGAAGCTCGACGATCTTTCTTGCAATTAAACTATATATTGCAATTTACGATTTAAAACACGCAGATGTTTGAAATATTGACTTTGTTAGAAAGTGGAAAAACATTAGATTTTATAAATATGGGAAACGTTATATAACCGGGAAGGTCATGACGAAATTTATATAAATTTCTATATTTAGTAATGATTTACTAAAGCTTCTAATATTTTAGAAACCGATAAAGGGGACTAAGTTATATTTTAAATATATATAAATTTGTATTATACAATAACCCGACAAACGAACAAAAACTATACTTTTACAATGAGACAACTATTTTAGACACGACCCGTCAAGGAAACGAAATATAAATTTATAAAATATTATTTTATATTTTATAATTGTCAGCTAGAAGATAACATAATAATTGTTGTAAAAGCTTTACAAACATCGTTTAGCATAATTGGTAATCTTAAAACGTACAATTTTGTTTATGCAAGAACTTTTTATTTAATTAAGTGGTGATTTCAGAAAACGGGTCAAACTAATTGGTTTAATTATTTACTCACACTTATTATATAATACTTGCAAAGCATTATATACGTCATATTAATCTTTGGATTGTTTATCTTTGTTATATAATTCACAGTATGGGTTATATAAGGATTATTTTCATATTTAATATATATAGAATATATTACATACTTTGCGTTCACTTTTCAATTTATTTATTTAACTAACCACCAAACTATTACAACTTTAAATCTAAATCTTTATCAATTTGTCGCGTTGATGTAACCATTCATCGGAAGCCCAAATACATTATCCTAGGCTAGTGGGACTTAGCCGTTAAGATAAACCGCAACTTCTTGGTCGAGCCGTTCCAGTTTTCCGTTTGTACTGTGCTTAATATGTGCAGTTCTGCAAATCGTTCTACAACATCAATGCGAGTTTATAGCCCCACGTTTTATATGTTTTACATATATTTTTAGGGTGAGAACATGCTTGTTTACAAATGCATTTACATGGTTGATTACCTGTTTGGTTTACATACACATACTATACTTTTATGATTACGGATTAGCTTAGGTTGCATGAACTGTAAATCGCTTGGAGGGTGAGCGCGAATGTTATGAAATAGATCTATTTAGGATTGACAATCCCCGTTCGAGTGACTAACTATCACTGGGAACGAACGTTATACCATGTCGGATTACGATTAGATTGGCGCCTGCGGGGCCAACAATTACATACACATATTATTTTCAAAAATGCCCGGGTGTCCTTGGAGGGGACACCTATGATGGGTACATATTATTTTCATTAATGCCTGGGTGTTCTTGGAGGGAACACCTATGATGGGTATACTCTTACTGTCCCTTGAATAAAGTGGAATATATACAAGTTTACGTCACAATTTCATGAACTTAGAGTAATGGTAATCATGGTTTTATACACACTTAAACATTTACGTTGCCTTGAATAAAGTGGCAATACATACTTTGGACATTTATGGTCCAACTTTCATACGTACATTTTGTGACTTTTTGGGGATTGAAATGGTCATACGTATTTTACAACTCTTTGAATTATGACAATCATACGTACATTTTGGAAGGCTATTTAAGGATTTATACTTAAACAATCTATGAACTCGCTAACTTTAAATGGTTGACAATTTTAAGCATTTTTTCTAAGGTGAATTGATGCTTGGATTAATTGATGTGCATTGGTCTACCCATATTCTTCAGGTATGAACACATTCTATTCCTTATCTGAGTTTTGGTAGGTGGTTTACTTCTTTGCTTTGCTGCTCTCTATGCGGTAAAGAACTTTTTCCTTTCAGGTATCATCTCCACTAACATTCTTGACTTTTTTTCAATAGAGAATTGTTCTTGTTCTTCAGCTTGGAGTCTTGTATCTTATTGCTTATCAGCCTCAATCATAGGTTGAATTCTATTAAGTTCTTTAATAATTGCTGCTCTGCTAGCTTCTTCTTGTGCAACTCTTTCTTTTTCCAACTCTGCTTGTTCTTCAACATGCAATCTGAGTGCCAATTCTTCATCAAGTGCAATTTGATCTTTCTTCTTTAATGGCTTTTCAGGCTCAACCATTTTTCCCTTGCCTTTGTCTTTTGCTTGTGGAAGTTGTGATGAAGAAACTATTGGTGTAAATGCAGATGCTTGCTCCTCCTGATCATGAAAGACAATTCCTTTTGCCTTTGGTCTTGTTCTAGCAACAACACTAGTAATTGTTATGGCAGAAGTTGTAATAGCCTTTGGTTTAGCTGCTTTAATCTCTATCAAGATTTGAGCCTGAGTCAACTCATCAACAGTTGTTGTAGCACTAGCAGTAGTAACTACTTCACCAATAGTAGTAACTGGATCAACAACACTAACTTCCTTTTTAACAACTTTTTTTCAGCAACAACTTCTTCACCTTGTAAATCATCTTGTATATCAAACAACATCTCTTTATCATATCTTTCTTGAGTCTCATCAATCAAGGTCACTTCTGCATCAGCATCAAGATCAGCTATTTTCCTCCCCTGTTTGGATGCATCCTCCTGAGCACCTAAACTGACATCATTAGAGGATTCTACCCTGCTAGCTGAACCAACCTTCCTTAACCTTTTGAGCCCTAAAGTTATTGACTTCTTTCTCTTTTCCAGCTGCTTAACTCTCTTCTTTATACTATCAATCTCCTTTGCTTGAGCAGTCTTTGCTTCTTCCAAATCAAGAACATGCTTTTGTAGTTTGGTACATAAATTCATCAGTTCAGTAAGTTGCAATCTATCCTCACCACTTTGAGGTGGATCACAGGAAGGGGTAGATATAGGTTCCTCATTAGTAGCCTCATCAGGGATAGGCTCTGTAGTACCACTGTCTTTCCTCTGTTTCCTGTTAGACTTTTTCTTTTGAGGCTTAGATGATGATGGTTGAGTAATAATAGGTGTGGAATGGGAATCAGTAGGAGCAGCTGAATCTTCACCCATGTCTTCTGGAACTTGAACCATCATAGTTTGAAATAGAGGGGTGATTCTCCCAGAGAAACCTTTTCCTTCCCTCTTCATATTAGCAAAAATCTTCTTTGTATGGGAAGGTGTAACATAAATCCCTTTATGTTTGGACATTCCTTCAACTTGTTTGTCCAGGAACACTTGCACAAACCTTGGATACATAAGAAATTTAACCCCACCCTCCAAGTTCTTCATCATATGATCAAATATGTACTTGGAAAAGTTAAATTTTTGGTTTGTAGCAAGACAGATGATAGCAGATGCCATAGTGCTACTAAATTCATTCCAAGCTGTAGTTTTAGCACTAAGGCATTGCAGAATTGTATGGATAAGAAATTTCCATTGGGATGAAAAATAAGCTTTATAGAATGTAAGCTTTTGTGTAAGATTTTCATACCCCATGAGTGTGAGCTGTTCAAAAATTACATCATTTGGCAGACATTCATATTCTACTACAAGAGTTCTATAAGGTCATCCACTTGGAACAAATCATTAAGAGATATACATTTAGCACACAGTAAGCCAGAGAGTGATGAAAAGAGTGTGACTGAACATGGTATGTTTAGTTCAGTGCAACAGATAATCAACCATAAAGATTTTCAGAATTGTCTGTTTGCTTGTTTTCTATCATAAGTAGAACCCAAAAAGGCGATTCAAGTTTTGACAGATCCAAGCTAGATAGAAGCAACACATGATGAGCTTCTACAGTTTAAATTACAGAAGGTTTGGACTTTGGTTGATTTACCATATGGCAAGAGGGCCATTGGTACTAAATGGATGTACAGAAATAAGAAAGATGATAGAGGTACTGTGATTAGAAACAAGGCAAGACTGGTTACACAGGGTTACACTTAAGAAGAAGGTATAGATTATGATGAAATTTTTGCTGCAGTTGCTAGGATTGAAGTAATTAGGCTTTTCTTAGCCTATGCCTCATTCATGAACTTCACTGTTTATCAAATGGATGTGAATAGTGCATTTTTGTATGGCACAATTGAAGAAGAGGTTTATGTTTGCCAACCTTCAGGGTTTGAAGATCCAGAGTTTCCTAACAAAGTTTACAAGGTAGAAAAGGCTTTATATGGTTTACATCAAGCTCCTAAAGCCTGGTATAAGACCTTATCTACCTATTTATTAGAAAATGGATTTAGAAGAGGGACTATAGATAAGACTTTGTTGTCAGAAGGAAAAGATAGATTCGCTGTTTAGTGCAGATGTATGTAGTGAATCATCTTTGGGTTACCTAAAAGTATTTTGTACTGAGTTTGACATATGATGCTCAAGAGATTCCTGATTATGAGTTCTAAGGGGCGAGCGCACTTTCTTCTTAGGGTTGCAGGTAAAACAGAAAGATGATGGAATCTTCATTAGTCAAGATAAATATGTGGCTGATATTTTGAAGAAGTTTGATTTTGCCACTGTAAAGACAGCCAGCACTCCCATGGAGACTAACAAAGCATTACTCAAGGATGAAGAAGCTGCAGATGTAGATGGTCGATGTATACAGATCATTGATTGGATCATTGATTTGTACCTAACAGCTTCTCAGTACCTGGACATAATGTTTGTGTTTGTGCTTGTGTTAAAGTTTCAAGTTACACAGAATACTTCACATATTCATGCTTGAAGAGAATATTAGATACTTAAAGGCATCCTAAATTGGGCCTTTGGTATCCTAGTGATTCACCATTTGACTTGGAGGCTTTTTCTAATAGTGATTATGCTGGTGCTAGCTTAGACAGGAAATCCACAACAGGAGGTTGTCAATTTCTTGGAAGAAGATGATTTCATGGCAATGTAAAAAGCAGACTATACTTGCCAACTCCACTACTAAAGTAGAGTATGTTGCTGCTGCTAATTGCTATAGACAGGTGTTATGGATCCAAAATCAATTGCTTGATTATGGATACAACTTTATGAACACTAAGATTTACATTGACAATGAAAGTACAATCTGCATTGTTAAGAATCCAGTGTTTCACTCAAAGACTAAGCACATTGCGATTTGACATCACTTCATCAGGAGATTCATATGATTAAGAGATTATTCAAGTGATCAAGATTCACACTAATCATAATGTTGCTGATTTACTCACAACGGCATTTGATGTTAGCAGATTTCAATATCTGATTGCATGTATTGGAATGCTTAACCTTTGAAGTATTGATTGAGGGGAGGTTAATTATGAAGTCTTGATTAATGAAAGGATATTTGGAATGGAATGGAACAACAGCTAAGGATGAATTTCAAGTTAGTGCTGTTAGAGTGACTTACTACTGGCAAGTTATATTAATGTGTCTAGCATAACAACTTTACTACTGCCAGTACTAGTTTATGCTGCTAGGCATTCACTTACTGCTGTTAGGCATAAGTTAATGCTGCCAGACATAACTTCCTACTGCTAGGTTAGTTAATACTATTAGGCTTAACTTAATGATACCTGTTTAAGTTAATGTTGTTGAGGGTGATTTCATAAATACTTTGATTAAGGGTTTCAATCACTCATTCAATCGATTTTACACCTTAATATACTCTCTAATCATAAACCATAACTCAATTTATCTTTAATCATCAAAATCCCATCTCTATGTCGACCTAAGTTTGTTGAAACTCACAAATTATGTTGATTTTTTTGGAAGAAAACCAATGAAAAGTATAGGTTTGAAGGCATTATTGATTTTCTGTCTGCAAGTTTTCAAAGTATATGTGTTAACGGTTAACTTCTACAAGTGATGAATCTGCATTCATTATTTTGGGCAACTGCTAAGGCTAAGACAATTAATGGGGAATGTCAGATACAAGCCCTAGTAGATAAGAAGAAGGCGATCATCACTGAGAAGAGTGTGAGAAGTAATCTTATGTTAGAAGATGCTGAAGGGATTGAATGTCTGCCAAATGATGTAATTTTTGAACACCTCACACTCATAGGGTATGAAAATCTTACACAAAAGCTTACATTCTATAAAGCTTATTTTCACCCCAATGGAAATTTCTTATCCATACAATTCTGCAATTCCTTAGTGCTAAAACTACAGCTTGGAATGAATTTAGTAGCACTATGGCATCTGCTATCATTTGTCTTGCTTGAAACAAAAAATTTAACTTTTCCAAGTACATATTTGATCATATGATGAAGAACTTGGAGGGTAGGGTTAAATTTCTTATGTATCCAAGGTTTGTGCAAGTGTTCATGGACAAACAAGTTGAAGGAAAGTCCAAACATAATGGGATTTATGTTACACCTTCCCATACAAAGAAGATTTTTGCTAATATGAAGAGGGAAGGAAAAGGTTTTCTCTAAGGAGAATCCACCCCTTTATTCACAACTATGATAGTCTCAAGCTAGAAGACAATGGGTGAAGATTCAGCTGCTCATATTGATTCCCATTCCACACCCATTATTAATCAACCATCATCATCTAAGCCTCAAAAGAAAAAGTCTAAAAGGAAACAGAGGAAGGACAGTGGTCCTACAAAGCCTATCCCTGATTGATGGCTACTAATGAGAAACTATATACTACTTCTGTGATCCCACTCAAGTAGTTAGGATAGATTGCAACTTACTAAATTTTGATGAAATTATGTACCAAATACTATTATAAAGCAGTTCTTGATTTGGAGGGGAAGCAAAAGATGCTCAAGACAAAGGAGATTGTCTTAGTCTAAGAGAGAGTTAAGCAGTTCGAATAAGAGTTAAGAAGTCAGGAACTTCAGGGCCTCAAGAGATTACGGAACGTTGGTTCAGCTAGCAGGGTTATAATCCTCTTAATGATGACAGTTTGGGTGCTAGGAGGATGATCCAACAGGGGTAGGAAAAATAGCTGATCTTGATGCTGATGAAGAAGTGACTTTGATTGATGAGACTCAAGAAATATATGATGAAGAGATGTTGTTTGATGTACAAGATAATTTACAAGGTGAAGAAGTTGTTGCTGAACAAGAAGTTGCTGAAAAGGAAGTTAGTGCTGCTGATTCATGCTTATACTGATGGTGAAGTGTTAAATGTTGTTACTACTGCCAGTGCTACAACAACTGTTGATGAGTTAACTCTGGCTCAGACCTTGATAGAGATAAAAGCAGCTAAACCAAAGGCTGTTACAACTTCTGCTACAATAATTACTACTGCTGTTGCTAGCACAAGTGGTACTTCATAGATCAATAACACAAGATATATATAAGATGGACCAAAAAGTCATTTAAAACTGATACATTGGATTTAGCAAAGTATTTGTTACAAAAGCCCGAAACTTCACTTGTTCAAAGTACATATTACAAAGATTCTAGTCCATAACAAATATTTCCCAAAATGTAATGCAACCAAATCTTTAATGCATGACTTCCAAAATAACGACCACCAATATATCCCTTGTCTTGTACCTTACTGACCTCCTAAGAAAACATTGCTTAAAACGTCAACATATTGTTGAGTGAATTCATAGGTTTATAAAATGTATAATGTAGGACTGCAAGATTTCCCCATGATAATGCAACAAATGCAAACATCATAAAATGTAATTACATTTTCCTAAGCTCATGATACTGAAGCTCGACATGTATGAATTGCAATATAAATTGCCAACATTGCCCGTGATGATGTTATAACCCGCAACATCCTATGTCCAACATGGTATATGTTCGTTGTTTGGCAAACCGGCACAGTGAGCATGACTCACCCGAACGGGGATGTCAATCCCAAATAGATCTATTTATAATATTCACGCTCACAACAGTAATTGACAGTTCATGATAATAGGCTCAGAGAGTTATCGCTACTTAGGCAAACACGTAATCGTAAATGTGAAATGTCCATTTGCGTCCAATTGTAAAACATGCATATGTTTCTCACTCCAAAACTTGTAAATCATTAAAATGTAAAATGTGGGGCTATGAACTCACCTTGAGTAAATGAATATCAAGTATATCACAGAAAATGCGTCAGATAAACGCCGAGTGCAACCTAATTAATTATAGGCCGTATGAGTAATAAGCACTTTGAATAACTAATACCATATATAATTCTATATAGCTACATCACCATCTAATTGCGTTTGTGAAATCGTATTTATAAAGTTAAAATGTTTATAAATATTTCCTTAGTAAAAACGACGTAACTTTATTGTTTTAAGCCCGTTTCTTACGTTTCTTATGTCCACGCTTTCGTATTAAGATGAGTTATCAAAATATTACATTTTTATATTTTTAGTCCCTTGATGAATAGTGGTTTTTATTGTTTGTTGGGAATTTTGAGTTACTACTACCAGTACTACTTTACTACTGCTGGTTCAAGATTGATACTGCTGCTAAAGACTGAAGAAATAGACTAAGTAGTTAGTACTGCTAGTTATATTAGTTAGTACTGCCAGTACATTATTAGTACTTCTAGTATAGTTAGTACTGTTAGTATTATATAGTTAGTACTGCTAAAGTGATATGCATGAGATATATTAAGAATAGATATGCATTATCATTATACGCGTTTTGTAAGCCCATTAGGGTTTTCTTGATGTATAAAAGGAACCTTATGGTATAGTTAGAATTATCAATTCATAGTTAGTTATTTTGTAACCTTAGCAGAATATTTGCAATCAATATATTCAAGTTTAGTATTCATTGTTCTTCTTAGTATTGCAAGTTAGATTCCGCATAACTTGTAGTATTCACAATCATAGTTTCTCTTATAGTTAGTTTGGATTTATCCAGGTTAACTAAGCTTTAACAGGCTAAGGAAGATCTGTTTATTAGGACTACACATAGAAGGTCTTTGATGTTTCAGCCTTCACCTTTGAACAAGTCAGACAATCGCTAACATAGGTAGCTATATCCTTATAATCGTTACTAGGGTTTGATTACTTCCCATGGGGAATTAACCTTATCCATAGTAAGATCACTTATACATAGAAATGTTGTAAATCACGACAACCTTAATTTTATAAATGGCATGTGATTTATAAAATGTAGGGATTTCTATTTATAGAAAGTTTTTAAAACTAAAATGGAAATGTTTTAAAAGAACTAGTGTCATAAGGATGTATGTATGCTTCCTTATATACAAATTTTGGTAACATCATTTTATCAAAACTGTACCAAAAAATAAGTCAATTGCAATCCAAGTATGAAATCACGACGAGTTTAATTTTACTCTAAAATAGTTATAGGTTAATCTTACAAATAAGTAAATACAACAATTTGTAATGTTTCAGCCTGAGACTGGTAAAATTATGATTTTTTGTATTGGACACATAAGTATCGAGTGTGTCATTCAGAACTTTACCCGAGGTAATAGATGGGGTTAAACATGCTGCTTGACACTGTAATTCTGGATTATGATGCCTTGTGCCCCATACAAGCTAAGAGTTGCACATGTTGGCAATTATCAGACGTTGATTACCTTTTTGAGTTATACCATTTCTAGCAGATCAACTGCATTAAGGTGAAAACATCAGAAGTTTGGATCTTAGACAATCCATGATAAAATATAGATTGTTTATTTATGTATAAAACTATGGGTAAGTTAATTTTATAAGAATAGATTATCAAAATACTAATTATTATTCTACTTTTGTTGTTTGTAGATGGCTGCTACTTACCCAAGTAACTCAAAAAATACGATATTAGGTCCGATCCTCCAACGAGAGAAACTTACTTGACCAAACTTTATGAACCTGTACCAGATAGGTCAGAAGGGAATCAACTTATTTAGAACAGCTTTGATCCATCCTCTTTATCCGTATCATCTCAAGCTTTCGTGTGATTCAAATAACATATTATAAACGACGTGCAAAATGAGTGTTCATGTAATAGCTTGGTCAGTATGTCTCCTGAACTTCAGAGCTCTTAAAACTACAAGCATAGATCTGATCCTTATCCTGTAGCATCTCAAGCTGCGCGTGATGCATATAACGCATTATACGACGCGCAGAATGAGGTGGCATGTCTTATGCTTGGTAGTAAGTATGTCTCCTGAACTTTAGAGGGCTCTTAAAAACTACAAGGCATATGATATGATCCAAGAACTGAAAACTATATTTGAAGAGCAGGCTAACAGGAATTGTTTGAAACAGTCAAAGCTTTCCACGCTTGTAAACAGGAGGAAGGTCAGTCAGTAAGCTCCTATCTCTTGAAGATGAAGAGCTACTTAGACATATTAGAACGCCTAGGCTATGCAATGCCAAATGAACTTGGTGTGGGTCTTATTTTGAATTCTTTCAACAAGGACTATGATTAGTTCGTTCAGAACTATAACATGCATAGCATGGGGAAGACGATAGCTGAATTGCATGTTATGCTAAAACTCCAGGAGAATGGTATTCTAAAGAAGGCTAAAACCCCCATTGTGTTAGCTATACGGGAGGGTAAGATCCAAAACGACAAAAGGAAACCGCGAGGGGCAAAGTGTAAGGACAAGGGAAAGAATAAGCTTGCTTATGCTCTCAAGCCCAAGATCCCACCGCCGCCTAAGAGAGATAATCTGGCAAAGGAATCTATCTGCCAACACTATAAGGAGGTGGGTTATTGGAGGAGAAACTATCCATCCTACCAAGTTGAGTTGAAGAAGAGGAAGAATGCTAGCATGGCTAGTACTTTAGGTATCTTCACTATAGAACTCTATGTTTTTTCTAATAAGAGTTTGGTATATGATACGAGTTGTGGTACTCATATCAGTAATACCTTGCAGGGTCTTAGAAGAAGTAATACGTTGAAACATAGAGCTTTAAGTGTGTACATGGGCAATGGAATGCGTGCAGCTGTTTAAGCTATTAGAAGTTTTGATTTAATTCTTCTTAGTGGTTTAATAATTGTATTAGACAACTGTCATTTCACACCTACTGTTACTAGGGGTGTTGTTTCAATTTCTCGTTTGGTTAAAAATGGTTATATTCATACATTTACGAATTATGGTATTTATGTTTTGAAAGATAATGTGTTTTATTTTAATGCAATTCCACATGATGGCATTTATGAAATAGATATGCATAATATTTATCCAAATGTGTTAGCAACAAAAGAGTCAAATATTCATTGGACTCTTATTATTTGTAACATTGTCATCTTGGACATATAAACAACAAACGCATGGACAAGCTTCAACATGATGGGATCTTGCAACCTACTCATGATGAATCACTTGAGAAATGCAAGTCTTGTATATCTGGGAAGATGACACACAAGCCTTTTCCATATAAAGTGGAAAGAGCAAAGGATCTATTAGGACTTATACACACAGATGTATGTGGCCCTTTTAGGACTGTGTCAAGAGAGGGTGCTAGCTACTTCATCACCTTTACAGATGATTTCTGCCGTTATGGTTATGTTTACTTGATGAAACATAAACATGAGGTATTTGAAACATTTAAGGTCGTTCAAAATGAAGTTGAAAATCAAGAAGCACTTGATTCCCAAACACTCTAAAATAGCCAAGAGTAGGTTTCCTACCTCTTAAGAGTTCATAAGGTGTTTTTCCTAAGATGGCTCTAATTAGGATTCGGTTGAGAATGTATGTTGAAGTATCTACGGCGTTACACCAAAACTTTTGTGGCAATGATTGGTCGTTCAACATATTTCTACTCATTTATTGTAGTGTCTTATTTTTCCTTTCAACCACGCCATTTGATTGAGGTGTGCGTGGAGCCGATAAATTATGTGTAATACGTGAGCATTACAGAATTCTACACAATTGCACCTCTATTATTGAATTCGCCTACCGTGGTCGGTTCTAATTGTCACACTATATTACATCCTATTGATTTAAATTTTCTTACCTAAATATTTTGAATGTCGAAGGCTTTGGTTTTGTCACTTAAGGAATCTAGTCCCAGATATACCTTGTGTAGTCATTTATTATGACTAAGGTGTAACGATTTTTTTACATAACTCGTACGACGGATGGATCGAAAAAAATCCATGTGGAGAGTTCTAATCATTAGTCTTGAGACTATATTCTTAGCTTTGCGACTAGTGTGAGCTTGTTTTCCAATTTTTGCAAGCATCCCAAAAATGTTGATCAAACTTATAGCGTAATTAGGTTTCTAACTAGTTCTATTAGATGCTAACATTTGAATGGAGACGCATATTTTTACGTGACTAATCTCCTATTGCATAAGGGAATTTTTGTCAATCGTTGCAAGCCAAGTTTTGTCTTTGGCTTATTTTCCTAATTTCATTCACATATAAGCATTTCTTCATAATACTTACCTATGACTTACCGTCCTTAGTAATTTCACTTCAAGTTCAGAGAAAGTTACTTACACTTATTATCACATATTTTCTATATATTTTAGGAGTTAAAGCCTAAGTTTTCATACTGTTCTACATTTATCTATTATGAGATAGTCATTAGAAATCGTTACTTTGCAATGATGTAAACCGCGAAGATTACTACCAAAAAATAACGTTAACTCATTATATGCCTTATAAGTGGAGAGAGGTATTCGGTTTACACGTCATATGTTTAGAGCATCCGTTATCTTTAATCCATTCATCGGGTTCCAAGTCGACTCTAAGGCATGTCTCATTTAGTGCTTGAGCTACTGGACATGCTTCGTTATTGACCTTCTCATCATCTTCTTCACCGCTATCGCTCCAAGAACCTCCAACGAATGCTTTTTGGTTCTCTCGGTGGCTTTAGACATTTTCCAATAAGATGATTTGGATCACCGCATCTTAATCACTTCCTTTCACCTTTGCCGTCTTGTCATCTCGACTTCTTTGAAAGGTGTTTTTATCATTCCTAGGTTATCTAACAAATCTTCCTCTTCTTTTGAAGAACTTCTTGAAATCTCTTACTGCCATGGCGTACTCTTCATCTTCACTTCCGGAAGTCGAACACTCTTCATCACTAGATTCCTTTTTAGCCTTTAAAGCTAGAGATCTCCTTTCTCCTTTAGCTTTGACTATTTCAGAATCTTTCTTGATGATCATCTCATGGACTTTGAGGTTTCCAATGAGCTCATCAAGAGATAGTGATGTTAAGTCTTTCGGCTCTTTAATTAATGTGACTTTTGCTCTCCATTTAGGATGTAGAGCCACTAGAAATTTCTAACATTAGTTCTTGCCTTAGAATAACTTCATCTGAGCTTTAAGACTAGTAATAATAGTATTAAATCTAGCAAAAGCACTATCTATATATTCGTCTTCGGAAATGACGAATTGTTCATTGTTGAACCAAAAGGTCGATCTTATTATGTTTGACTTGATTATTACCTTGATGGGTGATTAACAAGGTTTTCTAAATATCTTTTGCCATATTACACATAAAAATTCTTTCATATTCTTTATTGCAAAAGCATTGTAAATATACCTTTTTGGCTTCTTTTTTTTCGCAAGCCTTCTTTTAAATTTAACACTTTGTTTTTCAAAAGGGACAACCTCATCAAGTTTGGTTTCTGGATTTTGAATAATGGGTTGAAAATCACCGTTAGTAATAACATGCCAAAGATCTAGATCTTTTGATTTAACATATGTCTCGAATCTATTTTTCCAATAAATAAAACTATCGCTTTCAAAAAGTGGTGTCTTTGTATGGACTGCCCTTCTAGATATTTTTCGGAATCCATAGATCGATCCAAGCTTTAAAATATAGTGTATTTTAAAAATCTTGAGTAACCTTGGCTCCTGATACCAATTGTGGAAACTAGAAGGGGGGTTGAATAGTTTACAGGTTCTTTTTCATTTTAAAAGTTTGCTTTCAAAAATGTTTAGATTCGAGTTGTATGTTTAATCAACCAATAATATGAACAGACAATTTCTATTCTTAAACTATGCTCTTAATATCAACAATGAGCATAATAAGTAAAGAGATAAGGAAAGGAACAATCAAATCAAGACGCCAAGATTTTATAGTGGTTCGGCTACGAAGCTCCTCTTCGCCTTACTTCACTCCCTGAGTATCCTACTCGAGATTTCACTATGTCAACAAGCTCTCTTTAGGTGGAGAAAACTGTTTACACGTCGCTTACGTTATTTTCCGACACAAGCTAAATGTCGAGTCCTAATATTACCTAGAACCAATCTACCACTTTACAAGATATACACACTCACAAAATCTACACAATCGGATCTACACAATATCCGAATCACACAAATACACAAGATAAATACAATAGAGATTTGGAACTTAGAAGAAGAGAAGAGAGATCACTAATCAACACTTCGTTTCTTGGCGAATACGAGTGTTCTTCTCTTGCACTTTATAGAGAGGAAAGATGAGATGAAGAAGATAAGATGAGATCACTTGAAACAAGATCTAAGAATGTTAGTGATCAATATTTTTAGTGAGAGAAAGAAGAGAGAGAAAGAACTAAAAAATTTCATGCAAAGAGGAATATTTTTCTGTTGGGAATGGAGCAGTATTTATAGACAGGAAATCCCAACGGTAACTGGAGGCGTCCCGACAGCCCCATATATATATGGGGGCGCAGCCTATAAGGGGGCCAGCCCCAGACGTCGCTCATGTTTTTTGTCTTTTGTGGTGAATGTTGTATATGCTATGGAACCTTACATTTGGGGGGGGGGGGCGAATTTTAAAATTCTAATTTTAAGTTTTAATTAAAAGTTTCTTTAATTAGAAAATATTTTGTAAACGTACTTTGAGAAATACTTTTGTAGAATAAAATCAGTTTAAAGAAAATTATTTTCTTGATCACTAATCATGCTTAATGATTTTGTTTATCATACCTTAAGTGGTCACTATTTCTTAGTAAATGAAAATTTTCACATTAATATTTGTGAAGTTTATTTTTATCATAAACTTTTTTCATTTGTTATTAATCTAAAACAATGAGGTGGTTTGAAAAATATAAATAACGTGTTTAGACATTATTTGTATTAACACTATTGTTCTTAATTTTATGAGAAATAGGTTCAATGTCTAGCTTGAACATTCATGGAGCGATGGTGGCACTAGGTTTTGAAAACAGCGGTATCGACAACATTTTTCCTTTTAAGTTTCCTTAGTTCATTTTTCACTGTTGCAATAGCAAAAACATATGTCTCAAGTTGAGATGTTAATATGAATTTTTCACAGACTTTGCATTAATTTACGCATTAAAGAGTCGCATGTTTTTTGACTGAACAGTGGTCTTTCTTTAGTTGAGTCAAATTGGTCTTTCTAAATTGATTTCAAATACTCTCGTTCTTTTCTTAAATTTTCATTTTTAGAAAGTAATGGTGTCACACTATGATCCAGCTCAATGTTGATTGTTTCAATCTCATCAATGTCTTTCTTTACATTTTCCACATTGTCTTTTCCACTCAACGATTTAATTCCTATCTTCAATTTCTTGTGTCAGTGTCTTTTTTTTGTGACTGAGCTTTCAATTCGTTTAATTCAAATAATTGATTAAATGTAGGAGCGTTATGGTTTTCACGAAAATTGTCCTTTTGAAAAACTTCTTGATTGAGTTGAGTTGTTAATTCCAAAGAAATGCAATGCTTTTCGAGTGTTGAATAACTTTTCAAAATTTATCATAACATCTTTTTAATCATATCTTTCTTTTTGAGAAAACTCACTCTCAAGTTCTGACACTCACCCGTATTGATTCATCACACATGTACTTTTTACATCAAGATCTATCCACAGAAATTACACAATATGTATAATTTCTTGAGAGGGGATTTATTTCAGAGTTGATCATTATCAATGCTAAGCTGTTTGATTTGAATTTCAAAAGCGTTTTTGTCTACAAAACACTGATCAACAGCCGTTTCCATTTGATTAAAAATAGTTTGAACTTCAGTAATTTCATCTAAAAGAGTTTTA
The DNA here is from genome assembly GCA_026074375.1 of Tanacetum coccineum. Lineage (NCBI taxonomy): Eukaryota > Viridiplantae > Streptophyta > Magnoliopsida > Asterales > Asteraceae > Tanacetum > Tanacetum coccineum. The sequence goes on along the minus strand of BQNB010118197.1, from coordinate 1,407 downwards.
TCAAATGCATTAAATGTGTCCTTTAAAACTTTTAAAAATGGAATTATTTCAGTTACAAAACACGCTTTGGTATGTTCAAAACCCCACGCACCAGCAGTAATAGCATCGGATGTGGTTCTCTTTTTCACAACCTTGTCAAAATTGGCCAGTTGATATTTTAGCTTTTTAAGACTTTCATTTACCAAACTTACCTTAGGAAGTTCACTAGGAGCTTCAATTCTAACAGGTGTATGTGACGTAACGGGTGTTTCAGAAAAGGACGAATGTTTTAACCAGAAAGCTTGTTCTGCAGACAATTCTTTTTTAGTGACAAAACGTTTACCAAAATCTTCTTTTATCTTATTCAACTTTGAATAATCAATTGGAGAAATCTTAATTTTCTTTTCTATTGAAATTGGATCATTTTGTTTATCAAGCATCTTTGATCGACTCTCTTCTTCCAAAATCAATGTCTCTTCATCATCAATCACAGAAATCACAGCATGTTCTTTAGCAATAACACTACCATCATATAATGTTGGTTGAATCCGCTGAGCTTTTTTAAGATTGAACGGATTTTGATAACCAAGAGCTTGTTTGTGAGTGTCATCGTAAAAAACTTATGGTTTCGTTAGCATATGCATTGCTTGCGTAGATCGATACATCTTACAAATAATATTCTCCAGTTCTTTATTTTGTTTTTCCAAAACAATTTCCTTGTCAATGTATTTAGATTCTTTTTCTTTAGATTCTGTTTTGAAAACAGTTAATGTTTTTGATAAAGATTCCTTTTCTTTGACGTGATTAGAAAGAGTTTCTTTAAGTGTATCGATCTCCTGCTGAAAAGCGGCAAACTTTGCATTTCTATTCCAAATTAAGTCATCCATTTGAGAATCGATTAATTTTTCACGTTTGTTGAAATTAAAATTTTGTCTTTGTTCAAAAATGGCGATACGTTCTTTAAATCTCTCAAGTTCAGCGGTTAAGGATTCATTTACCATTTTATTTGTCTGATTTTCCTTATCTAAATGAGCTACGTGATTAGTCATTTGTTCAACCAAAGATAGCACCAATAAATCATTAGGTGCAGAAGAATTAGTATCCTGAATAATCGCATCTTGTGATTCCTGTAAATATTAAGAATACGGAATGTTATTACTATCACTATGTGTCTTATTATCTTAAAAATCGTCAATATGTGTTTGTTCAGAATACTGCATCTCTTGCACATCCTGATTAATCATATCATTCGGAGAAGAATCAGAATATGGTACCTCAGAGAGAACATCTGAATCACAGCTTGAAAGATTTGCCATCATAACCGCTTTAACCGAGGATAAGTCATCACAATCCGAGTCATAAGCATCCAAATCTTTAGTCTGGAAAGCTGAATTCTGAGGGATTTTTTGTTGAGCAACTGGAGCTTCT
>BQNB010118196.1:3867-19869 GCA_026074375.1 Tanacetum coccineum | reverse complement strand
CGGACTTACGGATCAAAAGTTATGGCTGTTTTACTGAAACCCTTTTCTTCACACAAGATTTCTAGACAAAACGTAGTGCTATTTTTAACCAAAATGCAGTGACACCAAAACGCAGTGACACCAAAACGCAATGACACCAAAACGCAATGAATCTTGGTCAAAACGCAACGACTTTTGTCAAAACGCAACGACTTTTGTCAAAACGCAACGACTTTTGTCAAAACGCAACGACTTTTGTCAAAACGCAATGAAATTTCTTCAAAACGCAATGAAATTTCTTCAAAACGCAATGAAATTTCTTCAAAACGCAACCTGCAATCAAAACGCAATGAACCAAAACGCAACCAAAAACTCAAAACGCAACATGAAAAAGTCAAAACGCAACATGAACTTTTCCAGTTTGTCAAAACGCAACGACGAAATATACGACTTTTTCTTCAAAAAAATGGCCTAAAAATACCCTTTTTGACCTTTTAGCTTGATTTCTCTTGCACAATTAGCTACCTTATGCCTAGATCTTGCTTAATAACATAAACATTCACACATCTAAGCCCAAAAATCCGGGTTTGATTTTTTTCTTTTGACTTCTTTTTGACCCACGAATTTCAATCACTAAACACCCCTTTAGCTCTGGTACCACATGTTATCCCATGTATTTAATCCATTACACAACACTTATTATACCAAGATGCTAGAAAATGAGATGGAATCTTAGAGAGAGAAAGTAGAGAGAGAGAAACAAAGATGATATTAGATTAGAGAGAGAGTGGGAGGATTACAAATGAAGTAAAATGTAACCAACACCCTTCACCAAGTGTGGTGAAGGGATTTTATACCCTTTTGCCTTAAGCTTGGCACCTGGGCTTTCTAACGGGCCGAGCTTGGCTAAACATGGTCTTTGAGCCCGAAACACGGACAAAATTAGATTACAATCCAAGCCCGTTGAACCCGACTAGCCTATTACAATACAAGACCTAGTTTGACTTTCTTAGACCGATAACATTCTTGTTTGACTTAATATAATTAAGGCTAACAATCTCCCCCAATGTTGAGGTCTCTTTCTTCAAACTTCTCTGTATCACCGATGACATTGAAGATATGAAGTTTAACGTTTATGCTTTGCCTTGTTATGGTCTTGTCTTGTTTGTAACGGCTTTGTTCATTCATGCTTTGTGATCTTGATTTTGAGCCTTTATCTTTTGACTTTGAGTTCTTGAGATCGGGTTTATCCTTGCTTATCTCCTTGACTTGAATTATCTTGATTTGACTTCCTTGATCAAATTGTACTCTTGACTACCATGTATAACTTGTTACATTCTGTTTGATCATATGATCATAAGTCTAGAACAATCTCCCCAATTGATGATTCATTATTTGACTTTGAGGCTCTTTGATGGTGGGGAGATTTTGAATCATCTATCTTGTCGTTGAATGATTGACCTTTGAAAGCATGGGTATGAGCAATGGTTTATGATTCCGACTTCGCTGGAATGGAGGCTGCAACCTGGTCGTCTCTTAGCTGACAATAAAACAGTTAGCACTAAAAGATGAATTAGGGCTTGTCTTCATATTGAGTTCGGTGCATTAACCTCCGGTTTTCGTTTTATAGTCTTAAATACTATACTGTGATTAGGTAGATTCAAGTATCTCCTTGAAAGGGTTTCCAGCTCTAAGCGTAGGATCTTCTAAAACACAGATGTATTAGATTCAACTGCTTGCTAGTTCTCATTTCCGGAAAGTCTCAAGCAGACATAACACGGGGTAGAGTGAATCAGATAGCTTACTATCTTTCTGATTATGTGTCAACTGCATTTACTGGACCAAATTGCATATCCTAGGTTATAACAAGCTTAATTCATAATAGTAATCTTGCAATGTCCCTACCCAAGAGTTGTTTGATCGTTGGCTCAAGCTGGATTTCCATCTTCACTGTGAATACTAAGTATCATCTAGAAGTTCTGGCAAGATCTCAAGGATAATGCGTTGGCCTCTTATGTTGACAAGAATGTGAAACTTGATGTGTTCACCAAGTGTATTTTGACATTTGTTGTCCTATGTGATTTATACTTGATCTCTTTTGGCTCTTCGATCTGATTTGTGCACTTTTGGTTTTAGTATCGGAGGCTGGAGCGACTGCACCTATTCAATATCACAATCTCGGAGTGCGATGTCAATAGATCAAGTGTATATCTCGTGACAAATGAGATCACAGTTTCTTTTGACGAGAAACCGAATGGGCTGGAAGGGTTGGTATTGCATCCACTAGGTCCATGATGTCATCTTCTATATCAAATATCATCCTTAGTGATTTTGATAGATTATGTATTGACCCGGTTTCTACCTTAGTTGTGTGGAGGGCTTCTTTCTTTTCACCCTTTATCCATACATTTCTTTTTCATTCTTCAACCCCTTCAATGCTTACCAAGACGTCATTACTAACACCTTGTTGTGATTGTTCCAGTGTTAGCTCAATCTTAGTCGCTTCTTCCGTATGAAACATTCTATTCCCCATCATACCTAAGGAATGTATTTGTAATATGAAGTGTCCTTGGGTAGATCCCTCCGGTTCTGGTTGGATCGTAGGACTTATACCTAACCTAATCACCTTATGACTTCAGAATCGTCGTGAAATTAATAGGTTGTTGGGTATGAGATCGAACCATAAAACCATTTTCTGACATTGTTATTTTCAAATACTCCCCCTACACATGTGCTCCGAGATTCGAAATTGTTTAGCACATGAAGGAAAAGGTTGGCACTTCGAGTCTTAACGATCAAAATTATCTATACTCATGTTTTAATCCCATTTTCTCCCCTTATTTTTAAATATAAAACACTAATTATTATGAAATTACAATTGATTAAATTGGACTATGAAATATTTATGGGGAGAAAAATTATAGCACGATATTGCATGATTTCAGATTCGATAGTCCTTCAACAGTTTATGTTGGGTACCAATATTTATTAAAAATTGACTGGAATGTAAAATTGATATGACACACAAAAATGTTGAAGACGGAGTGAAGTTGCTTAGTGCACAATGTATATTATTAATTGACATTAAGTTTCCCCATTTTAATTTCCAGAATGTGTTTGGATACATAAAATTGACCATGTATGAGATGTATCGAACATTAAAAGGGCTTTGTTTTAAAAAGCTCCCCTCAGAAAGTGAATTCACATAAAATGACATTCTACGTATACATTCTATTGAAAATTCTTCGAGGAAGGGGAGTGTTGAACACCAATTTTAACATATACACTTTTTATGGAAAAATACCACAATTATATTGTAGACAATTTGACAATTGAAAGTTCTTTTGAAAAATTGTGTTCCAAGATTTTAAAAAACATGATAGAAGACTTCTCATCTATTTTAGAGCTAAGCGCATGAAGCGTACACTTCCATGTGACATTTCATTTGTTGAGACGTGTTATGCAATGAAATGTCCATAAGTCATCAGAAAAAATTTAGACATTGCACAATGTTTTGAAGAGCATATTAAAATCCTGTTCGAACTTCATTTACAGCTCGTGTCGATGTTAATCAACATTTCTAGGTACGTCATTGTCTATCGATTCAAGAGACATGTCGAGAAAATTCTTTTTGGTTTTTTTGAAATTTTCTGATTTTATTATTTTGTTTTTCTAGGTTTTATATTTTTTCTATTTTCTTTTTTTTGTTTTATATTTTTGATTTCTTTTCAATATAAATCCCCAATCAAATAATAATAATCAAAAATAAAGAGGAGAATAAAATATTCAAATGATGTTTGAGGAATCACGCAGATTCAATTGCCAGAAAACTCCATGTTCTATCTGGGGTCAAACAAATTATACCGAGCCGTCTGACAAAGTTACTTTAAACCTATCTTCGATAATGCTTTAGTAAACAAGTCAGTAACTGGTATTCAGTCCGACAAGGAAATAATTCAACACTACCTTTTCAACTGTTTTTATGAAGGTGATATCTGACATCAATAGGCTTGGTACGCGAATTTGGACTGGATTGACGAGTGGGTATGGCTCCTTTGAGTCACAATTACCTAGGTATTTATCAAAGTGGAAAGCCCATATCATGAGAGCTGTGTTTCTATCATAGAACTTTGGCGCACGCAAATAAAGACACATACTCGGATTCTGCTGAAACATTGAAAGTGCCGTCTCGTTTTTGGAATGACAATGACTAATTATCAACACTAGTAATTGTAAGCACAGATGTGTCTTGTGAATGAGGACAGTGCATGATCGAATCTGAAAAAGCAGTTAGTTCAAAACCGGTGTCTTCGGATACTAGGAGACCCATGTTAAATGGAGTCTTTAGGTACGAAGATCCGTTTAAGCAGTGAGATGTTTTCTCATTCGGTTTTCGCTTGAGTAGCGCGCCACAATAAATCAATGTTGCTTGTTTACACTATATGGTCTACTTGCTGTTAGGTACCATGAGTTGCTCAGACCATACTAGATTCTTTGTTTGGTCGACGGGAACAACTCAAGTCAGCATCAGGTGTTTTGTAGCCATTGGTGTACCACTGCTATCAACATGCATGTCATACCATGGTTTTTAAGTTAACCTCTTGAGGATACTTTTAGCTTGTTTATAAAGATACACGAGGGATAGGTGGATCTGAATTCTAAAAAAATTTTAGTCCCCAATATAGACATATAAATCGTTTTGAAAGTTTTGGGTTCGTAGAACCAAAATTTAGTCTTCAAACGTAAATTTGCCACATGCAGTATGTTCTTCCTATGTTTAGATATGAAAGGAGTTGGATCTGATAGAACCTTTGAGCATCTGGTAACAGGAAGTTGGAGAGTTCATATACCACGCTCTTGTGTTGTTTGAGACATACAAAAGCTTTCTTGAGGACCGGTAAACTTTGTCAGAGATATGGGTAACAACTCCATTGGGTTGTTTACGTTATCATTCTTCTTCTCATGAGGTCGTAAAAGAGATTGTGATTTAAGTCATTTTGTACACTGTAAATGATTTGTGAGAGCATACGCATGAACTATCGTACAGATTCCAACCGAGCAACTGGTGAAATCGACTCTTCGAAATCCAATTCCTTCCTTTTGAGCTTATCCTTAGCACAAGACGAGATTTGTATGCAAAGACAGTATTTTCCTCATCACGTTTGTTTTCCAGAGCCACTTTAAGTTATGACATTTTGCAAAGTGGGTCTGTCGACTAATTCTCATATCATCTCCTCGATCAAATGATGAAGTTCTTCCTGCATTGATTCAATCCATGCAGAATCAGCCATGGGTTCTTATGTTTTTGGGTTCGGTTCGACTCACGGTGAGTGCGAAATAACATTCTCGCATCTGTTTCTAGCTGAGTCTTGTTCTAACTCTGATTGAGGAGGATTTCCATGACTTGTTTCTAAAGGATGATCTTTTTGTCTCACGTATGTGGCAGAAGATGTGTTGATAGAAATATGCATGGACGATCAACATGGAGAGATGTTCTAGTACGGTACCGATGTACTGAAGATGTTGAATAAAATTCATTCGTGTCACATTGTGATTTTCTGTATTGGTTTCTGCTTGAATAATGTTCTCAGGTGCAGTGACAGTTGGTACTTGAGTTGGAGTTTGATGTGTTGAATGAATGTTCAATGGAGGTGGATCTGCAACTGGTTGTTGTAGAAGTGTGGAGTTGTGTTATGTTGTTGACGTTTATCGGGTTATCAGCAGCATGTACAGCGGAAGACTTTGGTCACAAAGGATTAATTTCCAATGAGCAATACATGAACATGGTCTATATAGCCAATTTCCAGCTACATTTGACATGTTACTTGTCTCAGCACTTGTGGAACCATTTTCTTGCCTTTGTGGCGGGACTTAAACGTCTTGTACAAGTACGTTGTGAACATTGTGGACGGGTCAGAAACTGACTGATTCTGACGCCATTGAGGCAATTCGTCAAAGATTAACAATGAATTGTTTCAACTATATTTCTTGTTTCTTGTTAACTAACCCTGTAGCTTTGACTGAGCTAGGAATTACTACAAAAATAACATGCATACCTTTTCATATTTTATCAAGATTTTCACCCATCTCTGACGAATTGTAGCAAAGAGAACAAAGATCGTGAAAAGAACTTGATGACGGTTTCGGGACATGTTGTTGGTAAGGTGTTTTTCATGCGAGGAATTACAAGTGAACAGGTTTTGAGTAAACATGCTGTTGCAATTGCTTCAGGCCCAGAAGGACAAGGTAACTTTTAGGGCGTTAGCATTGTTCGAGCTAGCGAACAAGAGTAGGGTTCCGTCTTTCGACCAATGCGCATTTGTTTAGGAGTAGAGCAGTTGACGTTTCGTGTCGTATTCCCTCTTTTGCAAAAGTATCTATGAAGTGTTTTATTAAGAAAATTCCGTGCCTTTTGTCAGTTCGAAACTGTTGTACATGAGCATGAAGTCCTCTTTGGAATAGCGTGAGGAAATCAATGAGAAATCCAGGTGTTTCGTCTTTGGAACATCAAAGAAGTGAGTCAGTAATATCGGGAGTAGTCAATTCACACAATTACCGAGACATATTCTTTCATACTGCTTTGTACCGCATTGAAACATAAGTCCATGTGTAGACGTTGTAACCGTTCTTTATGAGCTCAGGAGTAGTCTTAGTGTGAAAGACTTTCTTTTTGCTGTCCAAGGTCACAAGAAGACCAGATGATCTTTGCGAATTTCAGCAATTGGAAGGCCATTTCACCATATTATTCTTGAAAGCCAGTTGATGTGTCGAAGTTTAATGAGATAGACGGTCGCTGCCATAACATGTTGAGACGATGTTGCTGTTAGCCATAAGCAAAATTGGATTGGGATTTGGTTGAGTCTTGCAGAGAAATGGAATCAAATCGGTGCCACGAGAACCTATGAGAGATCATTTCGCCGTGAAATCCCGGATATAACATGTAGACTCCGAAAAGAAACTTCCAAATCCGCATCACAGAATGACCACGGAGAATAAATTGTGATTAAGCCATTCGATGTAATAACCGTTTGCTAGTAATCGTTCCTTGAACCTAGATTCCCATAGCCAAGAATTGGTGCATTTGATTTTCCAAACTTGACGATCCCAGAATCTCCACAGACTTAGTTAGAGTTTGAGATCGTCGGTATGTGCTTTGAGCTCCAGAGTCGACGAAGGACTAGAATGATTTGACGAGCTGCAAAAGAATTAGAAGACAGTGGAGTATTGGACCCAGTGGAAACTTGGGTTTATGTTCCAAATTTAGCAGTTTTTGCAGCATCTACTCCTAGCGGGGCTACTTAATTTTGTTTAACATTTCATTTTGAGACTTAGTTTCCATTCTACGTGTAGGAGTATACTTAGGATACCACCAATGCATGTCATACTAATTGTCATATAACTCTCTAGTTCTGTTTTGGATTTCATTGACAGTGCGGAGTCATTGCAACGATTTTCTTACTGGATGTTGCAAACAGATTGGTTCAATTTGCTTGGGTTTTCTAGTATAATAGGCACACCATTGGTATCTAGTCTAGAATTCCCCGCCATTTGATATAATGTAGAACCACAATCATGATTTTCATTCAGCACACATTTTTATAAGTAGCACACGTCAAGTTAACATTCGAGGTCTTAGCATTCAAACTGTCATAAACGCAGTTACAGACAGTTTTTATTTTAGACAACTTTTAAATTCCTTACGGTGGTCTTCTACTTCTTTGCTTCTTCCCTTGACTATTGTTAGACATGACTCTATCTTCACAGATGATTGCTTCTTAAGCTGTGGGCTGCTAACCAGTAGTGGGATTTACTCCTGTAGAGAAAAAGACACGCGTTTGTTAGGTTCCTAATGTTCTTGATGCATCTGAGGTGTTCGGTTTGAGATGCTTTGTGTGCACTTTATAATTCCTGGAGCAATACATTTGAGTTCTTGACAATTGGCAACATATATTTTGAGGCAAAAATCTGTGCGTGGACTGGTTTTGAGAAATCATTTGCACATTTTGTGTGGTAATAGCTTTGACTTGAAAAATTCTTTCTTTGCAAGAGAAATCTGAAAAAGTAGCTGGTTTACCTAAAATGGATTGTTCTTTGACTCTTTTAAATGCATTCGGTTGTCGAATAAGATGATTTTTCAATACTTAGTATCCAAAGATTTTCCTTTTCATTTTTCTTGAGTTTCTTCAAACTCCTTTATTGCAATTCCTTTGTCTTGTAATTGAGCATCAAGTCTTGAATTTCAAATACAGTTCAGTTCTTCAGATATACGTTGACTGATTTTTCTTTGAAAGACTTGGTCTCATGTTTTATCTTTTCTTTACATTGTTATAAATCAAGTTCAAGGATTAATGCATGTTTTGAAGGTGATTCAAAACTCTTTGACATTGTTCTACTCTTTGAAAGCTCTTTTTCAAGACGTTCACACTTTTCCAAGGTTTCTTCGTAATCACATTGCAAATCAGTGAATTCATCTAAATCAGTGTATATACCAAGTATTGCATTCATGTGATCAGCATAGTAATATACTTGAACAGGTCGGTCGATTTCATTCAAAACTGTGTTTTGAGTTTCAGTTGAGATTTGAAGTGTCTCTTTCATGTTCAAAGAGAATTAAAAGTATTCAACATCAGCGCAACCATTTCCTCTTTCATACACAAGTGAAATTTTTTAGTGATAGAGTTTGCTAATTTGGGGGGCCAAAATTTCTTCTATTGTGTTTTGAATGAAAGGATGAATGTACTAAAATATGTCTTTTGGCAATTGTTTGTTTGCACCGTTCCACTCCGTTCTATATCGATCAAATGACCGTCCGTGCCAAACCCAATCTTGCCACCGAATCGATTCAATATGTGCGCAGTACACTCACTAACCAGTATTTTCCTCCTCAGATTGTATACCTACGTCTTTCTGATGAAGTGACTTATTAAATCTTGCGATTCCACTCGCTAAAATGCGCTGCGTACTCCATATCTTCCTTCTCCTCGTCCTGCGCGCTACACTAAACGCTCCTTGTCTCCGCCGTCTTCTACACGCAAAAGATCTTCTGGAAACTCTCTTATTCGAAGATGTTGATTCTCTATGAGTTTATTGGAAAATAGTGTTGTTCTGTCGAACTTTCTCTCGTTTGTGGAACAACAAACCATAAAGATTATTCAACTGACATAATCAAACGGTTGATTAAAATCGCTTAATTTTGATCGACGTTTTTATCAAGATGGGGGGGGGATGAATCATTTTCGTCTGAATCAGGAGGACTAACCATTAACGGCAGATTTTCCATTGTGAGCAACCTAATATCATACAGAGAGGGATATTCGCTCTGTTTGAGCTTTCCTTGAGGGGAACTTGGTTTTTGCAAAATGTTACCTTACGTTAAAGCATATTCAATTCGTTTTAGAAAAGAATGGCGGTTTTTGAATATACAAATATCATTCAAATTACCTTGACTTTGTATTTCTAAAGCAATGACTTTACAAAGTCTTGTCTTCACGAGTTTTGTGAAACTTTTTCTGAGCCTCTTTTCTTATGACTTTATGGAGATGGTTACTTGATGAGGCAATAAGGTCCTTTTTCATATCCGAAATCGTTGATTTAAATCAATTAATTTGTTGAGTATATGCTAAATTAAGCTGCTTTTTCCCCAATCGATTTGTATGACATTAAATCCCTTTATCTTTTGGCACAATCCATTTCACCTTTGCGATAAGTCACATCATTTATTACTTTCAAGTTCGGCTTGGAATTCTTAGGTCTTTAACTTCAACCTGATTAGTTCTTGGACCAGCTTCACTTGTTTCGCTCTTTGAACAAATGGTTATTTGATGATTCTAAAATTTATTCTTAGTTTTGAAATCCTCAATTTAACTTTCAATTATTCACCTAAACTCCTTGTTTGTGATTCCAAAAATTTTATTCGGTTTTTGCTTGTACTCAAATATCACATTTTCGTTTCTGAATTAACGAAGCAAGCAAATCACGTTTTTGATCAAGCTTATCAGTTTATCTGGTCTTGACCTGAGCACTATCTAAAATATATCCGATGATCATAGTGATCATGGTGTCACCTTGTTCCGCCGATATTGTCATTACTAGATTCAGGTGCACAGGATGTTCTTTTTCCATGGCAAACCACATTATAGTTGTATTATTTGTTTGTGTCCTTATGCCTTGGCTCCATATCAAAGATGGTCAGAAATTGTAACTGACTCTGGAGTACTCTTGAATCTGTGCACTGTACATATAATATGCTTCCAATTTCTGTTCTTCAGACTCATCATCAGTATTCTCCTTCCAATCGGCTTGTTTGCATTCAATGAACCCCAAGCTTCCTCTTGTTTACAAATAAATCTTTTCTTTGTGATAGCTGCATCCTTTACTCGTTTCGGTTTTCTAACTTTCCCTTGATACATTGCCCATATTCCTTGCAATTTATAACACTGAATCCCAAGATTTTGCACTACCGGAGACCTAATCTTTCCTAGCCCCAGCAACATTTACAGCACTCTGATTTATATACCCAGTTCCTTGTTGAATTTTGGAGATGTCATGCTTAGCTCGCTCTGAGTGTTTGATGAAGTTGAAGGTTGTTGTGGTAGGTTTGGAGCTTTTCTTGAACGAAAGAGAAATTAAAGCCATGAGTTTGTCAATCTCCTTCGCCTTTGACATTTCCTCACTTCAGTAACCGTTGAGGGTTCTGGTCCTAAGTAGGAGCAGAAGATAAGGTAACATTGCTTTTCCTCTGTTTCTGGTTAGATGTTGCGATCTGTTGAGGAATATGAGAGGTTTTGAGTAGGTGGTTTTTTGATTGATGGTAAATGGTTGTTGTTGAGCAATAGTGCAAGCTGGGATTAAGCAGTACTAGCTTGTTTTCAGTATTATACTCCAATTGACTTCTTCTGGTGTTTGCTTCAGACTGTCATCAGCTTGTGATTATGATGACAGTCTTCAGCTCTTGACTCTGCTTAACATAAGTGTCCAAACCTTTCGCCCATTCTGGTTGTAGTTGAAGGTAAGAACTAGGAATTCACTGATGAGTAGTAAGTGACTGATTTCGGACATAGCTCATTCATATCTTGTAAAAACCGTGTGGTCATACGATTCAAGTGATTCTTCATCGTGCGGTGAATTTTCCAAACTCCCAATATGAATTGGTTTTTCAGATCTTGAACATGCTTGATTCACCTTGGTTTCAACCTTTACTATAGTTTCCAAAATTTCAAAGCTTCGGAAAGAATCAAATGTGGAGTAGATATGTTATAATCCTGTTAGATGATCTGAACGGCTTCAGTTTCAGCATGTAGTTGATCTCGAATGTCTTGTGTAAAATTCTTTATAGTTCTCTCTTTACTTTCTGTAGTTGTTTCAGAATACCTTAGCAACTGGAATGTTTTCTCAGCAATTGCTTGTGTATGGTGGCTTTTGGAGATATGGTGGATGAGTTCATGTTAGGTTTGGTGTCAATGTATCTCTTGATTCTGGATTTCCACTGAAGTAAATACCCGTAGGTGCCAACATTGGTGCTGATCTTTGCTACCGCTTAAATGATAGCTCTTTGAAGGCATTTGGATGATTGGTTTGCAAATTGGTATTTGACATTGTTGACATTGTGATGAAGTTGTTGTCAAGGCATATCAGATTCTTAAGTTGTTATGACGTGCTTCGATTAAGTTTTAAAGAAATTAACGTTTACGGGATTTTAAAAATTCGTTGAATTAAAAAGAGGGAAATGAATTGTTTTATCTTCGCCAGGATTTTACAAAATCAAGAAAAATGTGAATGAATAATTATTGACATTTCAGTTCTGAATAAGATGATTGTTTGTTTGATTGGTAGGTTTGTTGTGTTGGTAATCTGTACCTTTTAGTCCGAATTAAGTCCCAAAAAATGAAAAAAGTGGATGTCAATAAACTCATAGTAAACGAGCTTTTTGGGCTCGGAAAATCCTTTTAACCAGTAAAGGAGTGGTTACACGGTGATCCGTGTTTTTCTCTTCGATTTGAGACGGTCAGGGCCTGAACGGATTACGGATCAAAAGTGATCGCAGTTTTTATGAAAACCCTTTTCTTACACAAAAACGCAGTGACACATAAACGCAGTGAACCATCGCATGCCACCAACAGCAGTGGACTTTGGTCAAAACGAATGAAATCATGGTCAAAAAGCAATGAAATTTGGCAAAAAACGCAACGACTTTTGTCAAAACGCAACGACTTTGTCAAACGCAACGACTTGTGTCATAAACGCAATGAAAATTTTCCTTCAAAAAGCAATGAAATTACTTCATAACGCAACTTGCAATCAACCGCAATGAACCAAAAGACCCAAGAAACGCAAACGCGCACAACTGAAGAAGTCAAAACGCACACTGAAAAAAAGTCAAAACGCAAATGAACTTTTCAGTTTGTCAAAAGCCAACGACGAAATTATACGATTTTCTCAAAAAAATGGCTTAAAAATACCCTTTTTTGACGCTTTTTAGCTTGATTTCTTGCCACAATTAGGTCCTTATGCCTAGATCTTTGCTTAATAACATAAAAAATTCAACATCTAGCCCAAAATATCGGGTTGTCTGTGATTTTTTTCTTTTGACTTCTTTTTGACCACCAAATTTCAATCACTAAACACCCTTTAGCTTGGTACCACATGTTATCCCATGTATTCTTTAATCCATTAAGAACTCATTATTATACAAGAGCTAGAAAATGAGATGGACTATTAGAGAGAGAAAGTAGAGGAGGATAAACACGATGATAGCTAGAATGAGAGAGAGGATGGGATGGATTACAATGGAAAGTAAAATGTAACCATTCCCCCTTACCAAGTGTTGGTGAAGGGATTTATACCCTTTTGCTTAAGCTGGGTATGGGCTTTTAATGGGCCGGGCTTGGCTAACTGGTCTTTTGAGCCCGAAACCAGACAAAATTAGATTACAATCAAGCCCGTTGAACCCGAACTAGCCTATTAAATACCAGACTAGTTTGATTTCTATTCATAATAGGACGATAACATTCTGTTTAGACTTATATAATTAAGGCTACAGTTAGAGTTGGGCAAAGTATTTCATCAGTTGGGTGTTTCCGGAAATTCAATTTTGTAATGTTTCAGGGAATTGTAGATATTGTAGTGATTGAGGGTTTCTTGATGAAGAAGGATATTGTTTGGGATGGACATGTGTGATTGGGCATGTAGTTGGACCGTTGAAACAAAAGCAAGTGTTCATTTAGTAGCAGGAGTGATTCTTTCAATAATCAGTCGATCTCGTTCAGCATACTTTCATGTTTGTTTGTAAAATATGCTACAGTTATGTGTTTGTTCGTGATTTGTCTCTTTCAGACCTTTGTTGAGTTTAACGGCTGTCACAAACCTATCCCATTCAGGTGACATGTTGTTTACAAACTTGGAGTTCAGCTGAATGTTAGGCATTGTCATTCTGATATTCCTCATGTCGTTGACCAGCTTGTGAAATCGAACATAGTACTCATTGATGTTTTCACCTGGAAGCATCTTGAACCGCTCAAATTCATCGTACAACTGTGATTCTCTGTCTTCTTTGGTGAGCTCAGAACCTGCAAGAAGCATTTTGACGTTGTCCCAAATTGCTTTTGCTTCAATGTTGTGATTGATGAGCTTGTAGATATCTTTGGGTAATCCTTGAAGCACAATATTGGTTGCACGGACATCTGCATCGTATCGCTTCTTCTCCGTGTCACTTAGATCCTCATAGGTACGAGGCCTTTCTGGTCCAAGTAGAACACCTCCCTCAGGGGTAGTTCCAAGTGTATTCCTTGTGGTTCCAAGCTCAAATGGTCCTTGATCAATAGACTGGAGAATTAGCAATCCATTTTCCTTTCCTCTACAGTACAATCGGATTCGTTGTGACCATGATTCGTAATCAGTCCTATCGAGCATAGGAGGGCGGGTATCGGAACCGGCCGCTTGAATATCATCTGAGTTACTAGACATGATTGTTTGATTGATTGTATTATGATAGACTTTGGATCGGTACAATGATTAGTGATTGTATGTTAAAAGTGATGATTGTTTGTTGATATAGGTGATATGTTGTTTGTTTGTGATTTGGTTTGGTTTGGTTTGATTAAGTTTACGAGATGCAATACACAAGTCTCAGTCAGGAAATCTAGACAAGTCTCAATGTTAAGGATTAGACAAAACTCAGTGAGGTGTCCTAGACAAAACGCAGTCAAGAAGCAAAGACAAAACGCAATGTAGAATTTTTTTTGCCAGGGATTCTTTCCACCAAAACGCAATAAGGGTCTTCAACTTGGGACAAAACGCAGGACACAAAACGCAATGAGAAGGAGACAAAACGCAGTGAGTGTCTTGGGCAAAACGCAATCAACTCTTGAGACAAAACGCAATCAAGAAATTAATTGGGCAGAGTTTCTCCTAGTCAAAACGCAATGAGGGTCTTCAACTTGAGACAAAACGCAATACACAAAACGCAACCTGTAGTGTTAACCAAAACGCAATACACAAAACGCAACTGACAAAACGTAACTGCTGTACTACACTAGAAGACAAACCGTAGTATAATATTCTCTAACAAAACGCAGAGACAAAACGCAACTAACAAACGTCTTCTAGGGAGACAAAACGCAATTTCTAGAAAAGCTTCAAATCACAAAAAATCACCCTTTTGAACGTTTAAGCTTGAATTTTCTTGCACAACTTGGTACTAGAAGGCTAAAACTACACTAAAACACTAACTTTAACACAACAAACGTGAGAATCAAAGAAAGCTAATGTGAAAACCATAAACCTTCAAAAACTAAAATTTTGATTAATTCTTCCAAGAGAAACGCACATACAATCTAAGTAATCATCCCATGTGCTCTGATACCAATTGTAGTATATTGGAAATCATAACACAATCAAGGATTAGTGTGTAGGCCGATTTCTAGAGAGAGAAAATGGGAAGTTCTAGTGAGAGAAATACACTTAGTGTGTGTTTGTTATATAATGAACAACCAACCCCTCTCAATAGCTGAGAGGGGGTTTAAATACAAGAGTTTATGTGCCCTAAGTGGGCTATAGAGTGGGCTAACATGTGTGTAAAGACCCGGCCTAACGCCATAAGTTATACGGTAACTAAACGATTAATATTAAGACTACGAGCTAACCTATGCTAGATATAACACGGGGTGACCGAGTCTTTTTCATGATCCTAACAGTATAATACTTCTTCACTTGATGATGAAAGTATTATTCTCTTGCACTTGAGGAATTGAGCTTGGATCACTTGGAAACAAAGCTTTATGATTAAATGATCAAAGGATTTAGAGAGGATATGTGGGTTGTTTTGAGCAGAAAGAATGAGTGCAAAAGGTAAGAAAATTATGGGGAAAAGTCTAATATTTATAGGACAAACTAGGGGACCGTCTACCTAGGTTCGGTCCCCTTAAATAGGTGGGCAGTCCCCTTTAAGGGGGTTGGCCGTGTATTTAAGGGGGCCGCCCTAGACTGGGGCTTCCCCAGTTTGTCTTTTTTGTAGGGGGGATTTTCTAGAGCTTTTCTAGCCGTTTTAGGTCCGAAAATTTGAATTTCAAAATGTTTATTTTGAATAAAACATTTCTTTTAATTGTAGAATATGTTTTGTAATGTTTATAAAATGTTTACAACATTTTATAACAGTGTGAGGTTGAATAAAACTTTCATTTGATCATAAAATGCATTAAGCATTTATTTATTCATACCTTTAAGTGATGTATTTGTTGAAATGAGAATTTACTACTAATTACTTGTTTACGTTTAATTTTACGTTAAACGTTTTTATATTTTGTGATTATCAAAACGTAAAGATGTGAAAAAATATTAGTAATGTTTTTAGGCATTATATTTTATCAACAATCTTCCCTTTTTTGATGATTACAAAATTTAAACTAGTTAAATGTAAAATTATTTTTAAACAAGCATTTAGAGAGTTTCATGTCATTTCTCCCCCTTTTTGTAGAATCAAAAAGACATCGTCGAGAATTGCTAGTCAAATTGACGGAATAAATGCTC
>BQNB010118195.1:4896-16280 GCA_026074375.1 Tanacetum coccineum | reverse complement strand
ATACATAAAACACATGATCATTCAAACATCATAACATATTATAGTCTTAGTTACTTACCTTAAATCCAAGCTAATGCTATCAAGAAACTCAAATCTTCATCATCTTCCTTGCTTGCATCCTAACCAAGAATCATAAACACATATATAAACACTCCTAATTTACATAATTATTAAGGGTGTCTAAAACAACCCATAATCATAACCAAACCCAACTTTATCTTTAATATGATTATATCATGATCATATCTCATAATCAATACTTTACTCATAAATCATTAATTGACATTAACCCATTATTATAGACACCTCAATATTTATTTTAGAATAGCAATTACCCAAAACCCCCAAATTAGGCACATAAACCCTAACTCATAATTCACCAATTCAATCATTAAAGATTACTTACTTGCATAAGATCATTATTAGGCTTAACCCTTGAGTTAAAATCCTAATCTTCTTCATCAAAGATCATCAAAGTTGTATAGTTTCCCTCTTTTTTACCTTCCCTGGGTCGACACACACATAACACCTCACCTGTCTATAATATTATGGAAAGTTTGGGAATTCTAGGATATGTATAAGTTAGTTGTATCTTTGGTCAATTGTCAATAGGAGTCCCTTAAGTCTAGTTTCTTCCAAGTTATGACACATGGTATTTTTTAAAACCATATACATAATATTAATACTTATAGTTTGACTACCGGGTCTGACTAACCAATCACGCAACACATTCAAACTTATAAAAGTTGTGGTCAAACTTGCCCGATAGCATTCTCGTAATATAATACCTAAAAACTGGTTTTGGGGTGTTTCAATGGTTCCGTGTCACAGAACTTCTTATGAAGATAAGCAACAAATCCAAAAACTTACACTTGATATGATCTAGCTTTCCTTGCATCATGTATAAGTACATGTCTTTGATGTCATTCAAATTCAGATATTTGTAATCAGCTTTTGAGAATGTGTATTTCTGACTATCAGCTCTTTTGACAGTTATCTTCGCCATGTAGTCATGCTGAAAGTGATTTTCAACATCCACATTGACAACTTCTTGGATACTGGATTTTGAGTAGACTATATTTCCTTTTGATATGCACATTTTATGTCTTACCTTATAGATTGCCTTGCGCATAGGCTCTTTCCAATGTTAGATAGATAATTAGGCTGCTTAATTAAACTCTTCAATAAGTGTGTAAATTTATCTTGTATTAATCTCTTCTAGACCGGGTTTAGTAAAAGTAGTTGTATGAATCTTGTGAAATGATAAGGTGTACTTTTTCTTCTCGGTGTTGGCACGCTTTAGACAAGCCAAGTCAGAATTCCATAAGTTTATGACAGGAAGCTTTGGGTCATTGCACGGGCCATAGAAGATTGGTGCTTCTTTTTTAGTAAAAGGATTTACTAAGATCTTATTTATTCTTTGCCACACGACTTAAGATTCCATGTAGTTCGTTACATGCTCTACATGATAGTCATACTCAATACTATTCTAGCAGCACCATCTTAGCAGTTCGTTCTTTTTCTCTTCCATTCTTGTATAATTAACACTGGCCAGCATTTCCATCAAACCCATAAGCTTTAATTCATCTAAAAATTCTAATGACACCTTTTCTGGTGGTATCTCAAATTCTTCTAACTCATACTCATCGTTATTACCCATCTCTTTATCCAATTGTATCTCGTTCCCACTTTCTTCTTCTACAACAGCCCTTTCAATCTTATAATAAATCAATCTCACATCCCAGTTAGATGACGATGTCTCATCAGTTGTGTGTTGTTTTGGTTGTTCAGATGATGTTAGCGGAGGGCTTTGTTTGGTTGGTTCAAAGGATATAGTTGCAGTTGTAGATGTTGGTTCCTCAGTTGTCTTTCGCTTCTTTGCATTCTCCCCTTCAAGATGATCGTCAGAGTGATCATCATGAGGTCTCTTGCTAAATTCAATCTGTCTATATGTATCTGTGCTAGCACTACCTTTCTCAATCCTCTTCTTTAACGCTTCAAACGAATCTGGATCTTCAACACGAAGTTTTAGGTT
The DNA here is from genome assembly GCA_026074375.1 of Tanacetum coccineum. Taxonomy (NCBI): domain Eukaryota; kingdom Viridiplantae; phylum Streptophyta; class Magnoliopsida; order Asterales; family Asteraceae; genus Tanacetum; species Tanacetum coccineum. The sequence continues at coordinate 14,245 of BQNB010118195.1, read as the reverse complement.
AGTTTTCATCTCAGCATACATTTTTTGTTTCATTTCAGTTAAAGTGCTTTGTGATGGTCATTGGATGGTAATGGTGTAAGTTTGCATGTAGTTGTCAATTGCATCATTGATTTGACTTTCAACATTGGCATCTATTTGATTTTGAACAGTAGTAGCAAGTAGTGGTGGAACAACCTCGTCTATGTATTGTTTCACATATGACTCTATCTTTTTAGGTACGTATTTATGTAAACACTAAGCAAGTTGGTTGATCATGACTCTCATTTGCTTGTGGGTGGCAATGTTTTTCTTCAGTTATGCGGAGATGAGGAGGGTGTTAGAGTTGTTGTGATTGTTGATGGAAATGATGTGGGAGTGACTTTAGGAGCAGCAACAACGACCAATGGTACCTGTTCGTCAGGTTTGGTTTCCATAACCACCGAATCCGTGAGGACCGTTTGCAACCCTGACATTTTGGGTTGACATGCATGTATAACCTTGACGGCAAGAATTTTACTGTGTCTCTATAAGTTTATTGGATGCGGAAGACTTACAACCAATGTTGCTGAGGAAAATGATGAGATGTCATTTTATACACCTTTTCAAGGTTATTTATCCCCTAAAATCATGCAAGTATGCCTGATTATTGTACTTAATCCTTTTCTTTTGTATTTTTAGCATTTGGGAAGAACTTGGATGGAATACACGTGACTTGGGCTCGATTTGGAAAAGAAACAAGGCAAATACACCTTTTTAGCTTTGTGACCACCTTTTGACGCCTTCACTAAAAGTACCCGAAAAGTGTTAAAATGAATGCAAGTTTGACAGCTCTGTAAATCCTAAAGGTCTACCTAATGGCATCAAGGTTACACGGTGACAAGGTCACGATGGTATGTGATGGCGTCAAAATGAGGCGGTGAAGAAAACCCTAATTCGAGATCGACAATGTGATGGCGTCACGAGTATAACGTGACACCCTTATGATGAACTTTCTATATATATTTAGGCATTATTTTCATTATTCGTGTGTGGAACTTTGTGGAGTCTTAGAGCTGAGCGGATACTATAGACTAATTTTAGGGCTTTTTATGCCATTGGTTACTCATATACTCTTATGTTTCATTGAAGTTAAATAATTTATTCATTAATCAATCAAAAATGTCTTTATATTGTTTGATTATTTGTTTTTATTCTCTTATTATTAACATGTTAGGCTAAATTTAATTGTGTTTGCTTATGATTGCATAAAATCTAGTTATAATATATGATCTATTGTTTCTTGTTAGTGGTGCGCACGTTAGGCATTAGAAAACTAGCTATAATCCATACCTTAGTTTAGACGTCTAGTGAAACATGACTAATTAAGTTAAACCTCACATATAGTAAGATAATTAGATAAGTATTTAAAGTGCGTGGTATACTATTGGAAGGGAGGGCGAATAACAGGTAGCAACCATTTAGGTTATCACGTATGTGCATTTCTGACTAGCTCGCAATTGAATTAAGGGAATACTTACACTAACAAGGATGTGACAACGCAATAGATTAGATAGATTAACTAGGGAGTAATGCATGATTAAGTAAACACGTTTGTTTGCCTATACGAGTCCGGCCTATACGAGTCCCTACCAAAATTACATTTTCGAATAATTAAGAGTAGTTTAAATTTAGATGAAAACCCACATCTCTCAAATAATTGGATTTTTTACTTGCTTTCTAAAAAACCATGAAAATACAAAAATACTCTTCCTTAACCCTTAGTTCTTTGTGACATACAATTCAAACCTACCTCTCACTATCCCCTTGAGAACGATCAATCCCCGAGTATTGCTTATACTACACTAGACTGATTAGGTATTCGCCTGGTTATATTGGATGATGAGAGTACGGGAGCTCTTAGGATTTCCCATTTGGACGATTCTTGGATGAGGATTTAGCTAGTTTATCATGTTTATCTCTTCCATATTAAGACAAACCAAGAGAGTTTTTGTTTCTTTCCCTTTATTTATTTTTCCCTTCTCGCTTTACGGGTGACTTTTTAGAACATCTGGAGACAATGTTTAATTCAAGTGTAGGGAGGGTTATTGACATAGCCTTAGAAACTATTCATTCATGTGCATTTTCATTGTCCTAAACAAGATGTGTTACTATACCTGAACTTTATTTTGGGCCCATAATCTAAAAACAAATTATGGCATATATTGGTGGAAATTAAGTTTTAAGAGCTGTTTATGGAGAAGAATTATATCGAACTATCACAAAAACCCTACCACTCAATAATTTACCCAAAATTATTGAGGGGAGCTCTTTTATAACTAAATGCTTGAGTGTATCTCAGTAGTATATTAGATTGGTAGGAATTTGTTTTAGTGGTAGCATCCTAAGACCACTAGTGGAAAGGAATCACTTCGTGTGATTATGATTAAGGAAATGAACACCGTTGGAAGTGTCCAAAGAGAGACGTAGACCTAGCTTGAGTCTAAACTTAAAGACTCGTAAATAAAAAAGTGATTCTCGAGAGAAACCCAACGTTTATAAATAAAATCCTTTTTTTTTGTTTGTTTTCATTTCAATTCTTTTCAGCATTAGGTTTTGGTTTTGTGTCTTTTTTATTTAGAGAGAATTGCAAAAATCGTTCTTTGTGGTTTGGCAAATTGCATGTTTGGTCCTTTGGTATCGAAATGCAGAAATCGTCGTGTGGGCAATTGAGTTTCAACTTTTTAGTCCTTTGTCGAACTTAAAATGACTAAAAATAACTTATCTTCATCCTTTTCTATTTTTTCTGGCTCATGGTTCACAATAATATAAAGGCCACCATATCCATTACCATTTTCATTAAATTTTCTCCACCACCAGTGCCATCCGTCTCTCTAGCACGGTCAACAAATTCTGGACCAACACCACTCAAATTTTTTTGCAAATTCATACTCAAACATAATATACATAAATCGCATCTTTAAACAAATCAAACTCATACCCACATCACCATTTTAAATCTAAATCATACGCACATAAGAAAATCACATCTTCTCTATTACTTATCAAGCTCCTAAAGCGTCTCTATACCTAACGCCTCAATATCAAGTTCAATTTCATCCCTCTATTACCCCAATTGACCATTCCTCTTTTTAATAATCTGCGTATTCGAGCATATATCCATCACAAAGCAACCCAGATTTTCATTTACACCAACTGTACACGAGCAGATTTCAACCGCCATCACCGACCGTACTTGCCACCACTGACCCCCACACAACCATCACCACCTCACGACCCGATCTGAAATCAATATGTGGTTTGAATATCTAGAAATCGTTGACCAAATCTGGATTCATAAATTATAAAATTAATGGTACGTGTGTCTTTTGAATAAAAGTTTATGTGTTAAAGTTGTCTTAACCCCATCAACCGGATCCTTCAGCTTCTCCTTTATATTATGAAGGCAGATCTGGGTTTATGGTGTCAATGATTATGATGGTGGGGTGGATGGTGAAGACAATTTTTTTTGTTAAAAATATGGAAGAGTGTTTAAGATCTTCAAATGTTCTTGAATTTGCTATCAATGGATTTGTATAGGTTTATTGAAGATTTTAGCATTTGATTGTGTTTTTTATTTAAAAATTGATAAAATTTGTTTCAAGTGTTTGATGTTTTTTATTCTTGATATTTTTGATTTAGTTGAATTCTGGGTTTGAATTAAGAACTTATTTTTGATTTGGGTAAATATAAAGTTTGTGTGCATATTATTGGTTTTATAAATCTGGAAAAAGTGATGATGGGTATGAATATCAGTTAAAAGAAAATAAATATTCAAGTGGGATGCAAAGCTGGAAGAAGACGAGGGTATTTTAGTCATTTCAGCTCAACAAAGGACTAAAAGTGGAACTCAAGGTTTGCCACACAGACGATTTCTGCAATTTTGGTACCACACGGACCAAACGTGCAATTTGGTCTAACCACAAGGACAATTTTTTCAATTCTCTCTCTTTATTATTTTTGCAGGTTACTACAACAAATGGAAAGGAAAACGACATCGCCTCGGCTCACGGTTAAGTAAAATCTCATGATGCATGCTATAACTACGGCGTAGCTAGGTAGCCAGGCTATGCCGTAGCTGGGATTCAGTTATTATTTTTTTGCCTATTTCACTTAACTACGGCGTAGCCATTACTATGGGACTACGCCGTAGTTCCTCTAATGTGGCCAAACTTTTTCAAAAATTAGTTTTGAACTTAAACAAAACCTTGTACATTTATTAAATGAACTTTGTGGGTATGTTCCCTATAAGCCCTCACGAGACTTCACTCGTCCACTCGAGACACCGAGTGGTTTAAAAGGCTTGTTGCATACGATAAATCCAACCATGATTCCTACGAAAGTGAGTTAGGTTTTTCATTTATGTATTGCACTTATTCCTTTTAATGTATAATGCACACGGTTTGTTAAGTTAATTCAGGGATTTTAATATGGCTCATGGATCTCAAGGCATGTATTTTTGATCATTTTGAGTAATACTTAGGGGAGTTTTGTCGTTTTAATTCTATTTCTTCCTTTAAATTTTTATCATTTCATGTACAATATGGACATTGTACAGTTCAAGTGGGGGGATGGGAGTAAAAATATCACCTGACTAATATTTGCCTTCGATTTTCTAGTTTGTTTTGAAAAATTATGCCATTTTTTAAATTTTCGACATGTTTTTTTACCAAAACTAGAATAGATCTATGCCAAGCACAATTACCCTACTATTTCATTGGTGAGGATTAGCCTATTATTCCGTTTTATTATATTACACTACCCACCAAAATTAAGTGTACCGGTAGTATTGTAGACTTTAAAATTTGGTCTGTACATCATTGCAAGACCATAAATAAGTATTGTGGTAGGTTTACTTAATACAGTTGGTTTAGATAGTTCCAGAAGACAAAATTTTAGGATTTACACCCAAAATAGCTGATATGTGTAATACTGTGTGCATTTATCGACTTATCACACTAACTTGTCAACCTCTTGTGGAAAACCCATAATTGCACTCATTTTTAGTGCAAATCACATAGAAGCACCCATTTGAGCCTTTCCTTCATTTCATAACCCATTACTTATGTTTTGTTACACCATTCGCCTTAGCCTAACATGTAGTCTATTGTACATAGTCCGAGAGTCGCTGGTTGCTTAAGTATGTGGTTTAAGTGGAAGGGTTCGGGGAATTACGCTTTCGTGGAAGAGCTATCATAATGAACGAGGAAGACCCCTCGATTATCATAATCATTTTTGATATAATTTATTTCAAGTGGGGGATGTTTATATTTTTGTTTATTTATTTTCGTATTACCCATGCTACAGATTTCAAAGTGTCAAAAAAGTGTTTAAATTCAAAATTATGTAACATGTTGGCATTATAAGTGTTGATTATGTTATAAAACCAGCTTAGTATTATTCATGTTCTATCATTACCTCGTATGTAGTTCGAGGATGATTTAGAGTTGGTATGTCTATAAACCAGCTAGGATTTGAAGGTTAAGTTAGAGTGCATTTGCCTTGACATTTATTATGGCATGATCCTACATCTACAACCAATAACTCATTATTAGAGATTGATCAGTTTCTCGCACCTTGAAGTTTGAGCTTATGGATGGATAGTAACTGGTGACGAGGACTATTTGTTTGTATTTTTATTTTCCACCTTTTAAATGTGTTTCCCATGTCTTATTCCCTACCTTAGTCATTCTTGGTTTTATCCTTTAGCTTGTTCGAGTTAAGGAATGAGCAATCACAGGTGTCTCGTTCATGGATTTGAATGAGCATGTGTGGTTTTGTGGCCTTTTCTAGAACACTGGTATCGATTATTATCATTTGAATGATTCATCCCACATAAGCCTTATTGTTATGTTTACCCCTTGTTTCCTTTGAGGATTATTTAGACCTTAGCTCTAGTGGTAGAGTTTTGTGTACTTTCTAAGCTTATGATAGAATACATGCTATGCATGGCATATGAGTGATCACCCCAAAACTAAAACACTTAGACTAATAAGAGTTGAGTGATTTTGTTCCCCTTTTTGTGAGGTGTTTGGCTTTGATACTTTCTAGCATAGGTAATTTGTAAATTCATATCTCTCGAGTTAAATTGGGGGATATCTTTTTAGAAATAATTCTAACTTGTCTACTTAAGGACAAGTAGAAGTCAAGTGGGGGGATATTTGATAAAATCAAATACTTTATACTTTTTAATATCAAAATCTCTTATAAAATGCTCATAATAGTTACATTTCTGTTAAAATATGTACTTAATTGCTTCCTATTTAAATTTTTAGAAAAATATGAATCATGGAGCGGAAAGACGCGAAAATGGAAGGGTGCGTAACAAAAAAATGCACAAAGGAGGTTTCTAGGAGAAAACTATGGCGTAGTTGACCCGTAGGGACTACGCCGTAGCCATGACTCACTATATTTGGCAACCTGGATCAACACCAACTACGGCGTAGCTAGCCCGTAGGGACTACGCCGTAGCCTTTATGAAGAAACTTTACGTTTGAAGAACTACGGGGTAGCTCCACACCATGACTACGTCGTAGCTAATGAAGATTACGCGAGGATTTACGCATTTATTGAACTGCGGCATAGCTCAACACTAATGGCTACGCCGTAGCTGGTACAGACCTTTAAATACAAGGCCCAATCTCTGCCATTCGACACACATTGGAAAGGCAAGTCAGAGAGGAAGATTTAGGAGTCATTTTTTAGCTGCTATCACCACCATTCCAAGGAAGGATTATCTTTTAATCATATTTGTATTATACATTCGTCAATAGTTTGTAATATGTTATAATGTTTAATCGATCAATGGTTTATTTCATTAAATTGTCTGCATTCTTTAGCATGAGTGGCTAAGCACCTTAAGTGCTAGCCTAGTTATGAATTTATTGTTGTAATTATGCTTGTTTCCGTAGTTTGTTTATCGTTTATTTAGGATATCCTACTTTCCTGTTGTCTGATCCTCGCGTTTTGGTAGTATTGAAGCTAGTGTAGATCCCTTTAAGCTATTTAGTAAGATGGCCTTGTTGAAAGATAGTTTATTCGGATACTAGGAATAGGGTTGCATTTGTTCTTAGTGTAAGGGATTGACGTATTACCGCATGCATTAGATTAGGCACTTATAAAGCACGGGAACCCCTTCTAGGAGGGTTTAGTGTCGAGTAGTGGGAAAGTCGACACTTAGTAAGGTCTTTAGGATAGTTAGGGGCTTAATAACTATGAACTAGATACTTGGCTATTATGACCAACGAGGCAGAGATCATATGAATTATAGGCTAGGTTGCGACTACAAATCAGACTTAGAGATATTAGAACCACCTAAATAAATAGTAATTAGACATTGCACTAGGAAACATCATAATCATAATGATAGATAAATAGATAGGCTAGTACATATCTCTCTTGAATTAATCTCCAATTTCACTTTTAGTATTTAATTTACTTTTATTTCTCCATTCAAAACTGATTTCATAATTCAAATTAATAACTCACACTTAGCTCTTGGGACGACCTCGGATTTACCAATCATACACTACATACGATCTGGTTCTCTGCCTGTTAGTGCGTTTGTAGACCCTTAGATAAACAAGTTTCATAAATTTAAAACTTGATAATTAGTTAAACAAAACACGCATCAGATACCAATGTTGACAAAACCACACATGCTCGTCTAAATCCATGAACGAGACACCTATGATTGCTCATTCCTTAACTCGAATAAGCTAAAGGCTAAAACCAAGAATGACTAAGGTAGGGATACGACATGGAATACGCATTTAAAGGGTGAAAAATAAAAATGCACAAACAAATAGTCTAAGTCCACACTCTCTGCGTCACCAGTTATTGTTCTTCCATAAGCTCAAACTTCAAGGCGCGAGAAGCTGATCAATCTCTAATAATGAGTTAGTGCGTGTAGATGTAGGATCAAGCCATAATAAACGTCAAGGCAAATGCACACTAACTCAACCTTCAAATCCTAGTTGGTTTATAAACGTACCAACTCTAAATCATCCTCGAACTACATACGAGGTAATGATAGAACATAAATAATACTGAGTTGGTTTTATAACCTAACCAACACTAATAATGCCAACATGCTACACAATTTTAAATTTAAGCACATTTTTTATATTTTTTACACTTTGAAATCTGTAGCATGGGTAATACATGAATATAATAAACATAAACATAAATATCCCCTCACTTAAGATAAATTATATTGAAAATGAATGACATAACAGGGGGTCTTCAATGATCATAATGATAAGTCTTCCACGAAAGCGTAATTCCCCAAACCCTTCTGTTTAAACCATAGACTTAAGCAACCAACAACTCCTCGACTATGGACTACATACTACACGGTAGGTTGTGTAACAAAACATAAGTATGGGTTATCAAATGAAAGAAAGGCTCATATGGGTGTTTATACGGGATTTGCATTAAAAATAAGTGCAATTATGGGTTTTTCATAGAAGGTCGACAAGTTAGTGTGACAAGTCGATAAACGCACACAATATTACACATATGGGATGATTTGGGTGAAAATCTTAAAATGTTGCATTCTTGAACTATCTAAACCAATTGTATTAAGTAAACCTAACACAATACTCATTTATGGTCTTGCAATGATGTACATGCCAAGTTTTAAAGTCTACAATACTACCGGCACACTCAAATTTTTTGGTGGGTAATGTAATATGAGAAAACAAAATAATAGGCTAATCCTCACCAATGAAATAATAGGATAGTTGTGCTCGACATAGATCTATTCTAGTTTTGGTAAAGAAAAACATGTCAAAAATTTTTAAAATGACATCATTTTTCAAAACAAACTAGAAAACTGAAGGAAAATAATAGTCAAGTGGTAATTCTTCTCCCATCCCCCCAATTGAATTGTACATGAAATGATAAAAATTTAAAGGAAATAGTAGAATTAAAACAGAAAAAACTCCCTTGAGTATTGCTCGGAATGATCAAAGATACACGTTCCTAAGAAGTGTCTCGCCTTGAGATCCATAAGCAATCTTTAAATCCCTGGATTAACTTAACAAATCGTGTGCATTATACATTAAAACAATAAATGAAATACAAAAATTAAAAACCTAACTCACTTTTGTAGGAATCACGGTTGCATTTAGCGTATGCAACAAGCCTTTTAAACCAGTCGGTAACCTAAGTGGATGAGTGAAGTCTCGTGAGGGCTTACAGTGAACATACCCACAAAGTTCATTTAATAAATGTACCCGGTTTTGTTAAAGTTCATAATTAATTTTTATAAAAATCCTACAGGAGGAAACTACGACGTAGCCTCACAGAGTGAACTACGCCGTAGCAAAGT
>BQNB010118194.1:0-11166 GCA_026074375.1 Tanacetum coccineum | reverse complement strand
AGTATGCGTTTGACTGCTAATGCAATATCGAAAAAAAATGACTATTGGAGGTAATACCTTTTGGAAACTAAATAAGCCCCTGCCGCAACGCGCGGGTAATATGCCAACTTGTTACCCTTTATACGCGAAACAAACAACCGCGTTTATAAATAAAATCGTGCGTTATAGGTTTATCAAAAATTCCTCATTTGCTCAGGGTTCGACCTTTTAAAGGCATAACGACGTCGTTCAAGCTTCGAACGCAATCGTTTAGGGATCTATTGTGCCGTTTAATATTGCTACTAACCTAAACGACGTCGTTTTGATGCCTAAAAATTCAAGATTATATACACTCGGTAATCTGTTGTGAACTTAGTTTTTATCTCTATTTGATTATATTAATATAGATAAACAGATTGTATAAACTAAATAACATCAAATCTTCATGCAATTTATATCCTTAACAAGTTGGTGGGTACATATATTTTATAATAACGGAAGACAATCGGGTTTACCGGTGAACGAAGTCCGCCACCGATTCGGATTACAATAAAATACGTTCTGCAAATACGGGACCGATAGAAACCTTTCAGAACCAATAAAAGCGGGTGAACCAGACCTAATCAGGATCATATTTTTTTATGTTTTTTTTTTTTTTTTCTCGGTTAAATAACAAGGTATCCGTCGTCGAACACCGGGGTATCACTACCCTGCTATAACATATAACGTACGAATAACTTTTGTTGAATTGATTGGATAAAAAATTAAAAATTAAGTATTGCAACACTTAAGGTATAAAGTATAACTTAACTAAACACACTCTATCAACGCATTCACCTATTAACTTTTTAACAGTTTTAATTAATTTTATTTTTAAAACACACCTAAAATGAAAAATAAATGTTATCATACATATTGTACTAACTACTAAAGCACACAAAGTTTATACAATTTATATGCTAAGAAGCTGATGGTACATATGATTTCGAAAAGCGGACCAGACCAATGGGTTCAACCGGGAATCAAAGTCCTCAGCATTTCAAAGTCGTCCGAAAATGAAACGCAAAATACCGGTAGGAACCGGTAAATATTGATGAACTGGGCCGGACCGGGATCATCTTCTTTCTATTCTTCCTCGATTAATCAGTTCATCATTGTTATTTTGTTTCGCATGAACTTTAATCACAAAATATTTGACGTCACAATGCACAAATATTTTGCTAGTTAGTTTACATTAAGTTAGTTTAGAGTTGGGATGTAACATCATGCTGCAGATGGTGCATCTGGCTTGCACTTCATCAACACATGGTCCGATATGGCTCGAGGCCTTGACCTCACTATCCCACCCTTTATTGATCGAACCCTTTTACGTGCACGTGACCCACCTCAGCCAGTATTTGACCACATAGAGTACCAGCCCGCCCCTCCAATGAAAAGCGCAACCAATACCGACAGATGAACTATTTCCTGAAAACCGCGGTTTTATCTTTAAGTTAATCGTGTCCAAACTCATATGCTCTTAAATACCAAGTCAAAAAAGATGGGAATACTATTTCAAGTGCTCATTTGAATATGCTTTCGGGCCATGTTTGAAGGTCTGTGTGTAAAGACCGATGGCTTCTTGATGATCAAATGACACGAAGCTTTTTCATAGTAATGAAAAAGGGCGAGCCGTCTAGGCCCTAGTCTCTAACCACCTGGCCATTTATTTTTCCCTACATTGTTATCAGAATCTTTCTTAAGCTATATCACTTATTTATGCGCTTTTTCTTTTCTTCTCCCCTCCTGGGAGTGAAGACATCATTTTTTGACCCACGGGCCATCTCGTTATTGTTTCTATTCTAGAGCGGTTTGGCCGGGGGCTGTGCCTCCCGGATGACTTCTAATAATTATGTGTGTCCTTACTCCCCCCCGGGCACCCGCGCGCCCCCCCCCCCCCGGCCCCGGCGCCCTCGCGGCAACTTCCCATCCCCGGCATATCGTCGGGCTGGCCCATCTGCTCCCCCCACGTCCCCCCCCCCCGCACTCCCGCCCCCGTCCCGCCGGTCCCCCCGCGTCCCTCACCACCCCCCCCCTCGCCTCCGTCCCCCCCCCCCCCCATACGGCCCTCCCCCCCCCGCCCCCCCCGCCTCCCCCCCCCCCGCCTGTGTGGGTTGGTTGGCATATGATTTTTTTTCTAGCACGACCGGATTTGTTTATTTTTATTATTGATTTTTAATTCTTCTATTTTCTTGCCCCCCACAAACACAACCCCACCCCAAACCCCCACCACCCCCCACATCCCCAACCCATACCCTCACCCACCCCCCACTTGCCCCCAAGTGACAAAGAAATTCCTGGGTCGGAGGGGCTAGAGATAGGAGGAGAAGGAGAGTTGCGACCACTAGAGTCAATAAGGGAGCCCCCAACAGGGAGTGGAGGATTAGGGAGAATGAGTTTGTTATACCAGAGAGAAGAGGACCGCCAGAAAGCTTCTAAAGCTTGCTAATAGGTCCCTATGCTAGTCCGAAGTCCAGAGATATCAAAATAGGCGAGCCGGGAAGGGGGAGGAGGTAAGATCATGAGAGGAGATGTAGGAAAGACAAGAAGAAGAGTGTTAGTTAGATGAGGAGATGGAGTATGGTGGAGAATGAAGAAAGAGGAGTCCAAAAATGAATATAGAGGGAGTTGGGAGGATGAGTAGACAGTCTCAAGAGTCAGTAGAGTCATCGAGAGTTCAGCAAGCAAGAGTCAAGGGCGAGAAGGGGCAGATGAAGAGAGAAGATGAAAGAGGAGTTGTAGGAAGAGTAGAGTTCAAGAGCTGAAGAGACTCGCACAATTACAAACGGGGGTCTCGGGAGAGCGAGGCAAGGCAACGTGCTTTTGTTCGTGCTTTTCTCTTTCTTTCTTTTTCTAATTATTTTTCGCATTTATTAAGTGTGGCTTGTATTGTCGCAGTGTGATGTGGATGCTCGCCCTTCTTCTTTCTTAGTGTTTGTGGTTTGTGTTTTATGTTCAGGAGTGCATCTGGTGTGGGATTTGATTGGACTATTCCGTGCTCGTGGTTTTTCTCCATGTATCACTCGATCTTCAAAACTTAGCATTGGCTTATATTTGGGGGTATAAGATTGTACGATATCCTAGAATCCTTATTGACGAACGTTTATTTTTCAATTAGCCATATAATTATAAACGGCTTCTTTTTTTCTTTTAATAAATTTAAGTAGAGGGGACCCCTATTTATATTAGGATTATGTATTGACTTTAGTATGGGGGTGGCAGTCTCACATTGAGGACAATGTTTAGTTCTAGTATGGGGGTATCTATCGATTTGATCTTACTTACATTTGCTTTGTCGTCACGTAACCCCGTTTTGCCACCAAAAATATGTGATTTTATGCCAAAATTAAAAAAAAAAATTCATAATCAATATAAGGTTTTTTTTGTCCATAATATCGTTCTTATCTTCCCCAAGAAAAATTTTTTTTTGACATTGGTCTGAGCAATGTTGCGTATTGCTTGCCCATTATCCTTTATAAATTTAAACTTTTGCTAGTATTTTATAAAGAAGCTTTATTAAAATCCGTGTCCCGGGCGATCATTTAGTCATTAGTGTTGAAGAATAATGCCAAGAGTTTGCAAGTTTCCATAATAGACTTTAAATATGCAAAAAATTTGATGTTTTTAGATATGGCATTCGCGGATCTTTTTTATTAAAGATTTTTTTTAAATTTGCGAAGACATGAAAAATGAGAAAAGTTTAATATAAGTTAGATGCTAAGCATGGAGTAGTTGGATCTCTTTAGAGCTCATAGAGGTTAATTGTGGCTTTTTGCTCCCATCAGCTTAATAAACGTTATATTATTGCTAAATAAATAAAGTTGCTTTGGTTTTTGAGATTCTTAGTTTCGATCACTTCGTAGAGATTCCTTCTGAGTGAAAATTTAAAGTACATATCGTACGGTTTTGCTCAGATGTTGTGGAGAAATAGGTATACCGTTTCTTAACGGCTCTTGCTACCGTTGTTAGGTAGTTAAAAGAACACGGACTTGAATTTGGTTATAATAATAATTATTATGTAATAAACCACGAGTCCGAAATAAAGGACTTCTGGATCATGCGTCGGTTCGCGCAGCCGAATTTGCTGACAGTCGTTTGTTAAGGGTGCGAGGTAATAATTAACTAATAAGAATTGTGGGTTGATAAAGTTTATTGTCTCTAGTTGGTCGCTTGTGCCGATATGGCAGTTCTTTTTGTACTTGAAAAAGATAGGCTCATAGTAGAATATGTATGCTGAGACTGATAAAGTTTACTGGATCAATGGTCGGCTTGCATACCGCTGTGACAGTTTTCATAAAGGTCTGGGAATCTCCTAGGTCGAAATAAGACTCATGGACTATGGATTCGACTGCTGGCATACCGATTGTTGGCAAGTTTAGTTTGTATAAAGGACTGGGGGGGTTTAATAATGTTGCAATAAATTTTAACTATTAGTAAAGCAAAATTTCGACTCTGGGGAGTTTTCTAAAGTAATAGCCTCATCTCTGGACTCAGTAGTTGAGTTGTGTTTCGGATGAAATAAAATGATAACCCTATATCATGCGCAAATTTGAACCTTAATGTGGACCTTCTTCTCTTCATTTCGTCTCTTTAGGAAAGGATTCAAAAAACTAATATAATGGTCTAAACTGGGTTTCACTTTATATGAATAAGGACTTAATTTATTTTGTCGCTAAATAATAGAAATAAAAACTTCTTAGAGGATTTAGGATTAAGGGATGCGGAAATTAGCTATGCGTTACACAATTTGCATTTTATGAGTAAGTGTTAGCATTTAACTTGTATTTAACAATGATTTCGTTTTTAAGCTTGGTTTGGGCGGCTAGTGGAAATCATTGGACGTGAAGTTATCCTTTGGACATTGTTTATAAGTGTTTCTTGTTCTAGTGTTCCTTTAAAGTGATGATTGATTTATAAATAATAATAATAATAATAATAATAATTATATAATTATTATCTATACATATATATTTATATAATATATATATTTATATATATTTTTATATTATATTATATTATATATAGTTATTTAAATATATATTTATATTTTATATTATATATATTTATATATAAGAAGAAAATGGTTTTAAAACGGGGGGAGGCCTTCGTTTTAAACTGGTGATTTCTGAATCCCTGAGGATAAACACTTAGATTCTTCTCGAAGGTAATTAGTCCTAATAGGGGTTTTTGAAATTTTTACGTTTTATATGTGTGTATTATGGCCATTGCTGAGGAACGAAATAGCTTAGTTATGGGGGAAGGGATAGATATTATTTATATATTTTGTTATGGGGTTTATCACATATCACTTATCTTTATAAAATCGAGCTTTACTGACATAAATACATGATAAAATGACATTGTGCATATTTTGTATTGTAAATTGTGTCTTGCAGGTAACGGATATATAAAAAATGGACAAAAACGATGCCCCAACAAACCGAGCATAGGTTTGGAAAAGAAGCGTGAGATAAACAAATAGCCGAAGGCTCTGAATGCATTTTTAAGGGGTCGGGCGTAAGCCCTTTAATATTTGGGATTTTCAACCTTAAGTCTTAATACTTAAGGTTAACGTCCACAATCATGTTATACAATTTAATCTTATTGTCATTCCGGCCCAAGTAAATAGTCAAAGCCCAATTTTAAATACTGTTCCATTTAAAATCTTTTTAATAATTGGATGAGGAGTACATTCTCAGTGAACGTCCAATCTCTTTTAATGAGGTGTTAGAGGACATCTTTGAGAGCAAGGAATCTTATGTTTCTAATCTTGATGAGCCGGTTTTGCTGTGCCCTTCGCTGCATCACACCGCCCTTTCCGTTGTATTGAGGAAAGAGTGTTCTAAACCAGGGAGGCGATATTGATGAAATCAATGATTTTCTTGATATGGATGTTTCTACGGATGTTGAGGACACCGCGGTTTCTATCTTTAAGTTAACTCGAGACCAACTCAATGCTCTTAAATCCAAGTCAAAAAAAGATGGGAATACTATTTACAATAGCTCATATGAAATGCTTTCGGGCCATGTTTGAAGTTCTGTGTGTAAAGCCCGAGGGCTTCTTGATGATCAAGACACGAAGCTTTACATAGTAACTGACGGGCGAGCCCGTCTTCGCCCATCACTACCACCTGGCCATTATTTTTCCCTCACATTTGTTATCAGAATCTTTCTTCTTTATCTCACTTATTCTATGGCTTTTTCTTTTCTTCTCCCCTCTGGGAGTGAAGACATCATTTTTGACCCCGGCATCTCCGCTTCTAGTTTCTATTCCTTAGAGTCGGTGGCATATGATAGCCCGACGATGATTTTTCCATTCTTCTATTTCTGCCCCAAGGACAAAGAAATTCGGGGAGAGTCAAGCTAGAGACTCGCACAATAACAAACGGTTCTCGGGAGGCAACCCGTGTTTCTATCTTCTTTTTCTATTTTCGATTAAGTGTGGCGTGAGGATGCTCGCATCTTCCTTTCTCGTGTTTCGTGGTTTGTGTTTTATGTTCAGGATTGCCTGGATTATGAAGACTCTCGTGCTCGTGGTTTTCTCCATCGTTCACTCGATCTTCAAACCTTAGCATGCTTATATATGGGAATCCGATATCCTAGATCTTATTGACTAACGTTTATCTATTAGCATAATTAATAAACGGCTTTAGATTTACGTAGAGACCCTTTTATATTAGGATTATGTATTGACTTTAGTATGGGGGTGGCAGTCTCACATTGAGGACAATGTTTAGTTCTAGTATGGGGGTATCTATCGATTTGATCTTACTTGCATTTGCTTTGTCTTCACGTAACCCCGTTTTGCCACCAAAAATACCAAAAATATGTGATTTTATGCCAAAATTTTAAAATTTTCAAAAATAAAATAAGTGTTTTGACACGAATTTTTGACTTTCCGATGGTGAGAATAAGAATAAATTTTGACTTGATCGAGCATGTTGCGCTCTAGCTTGCCCCTTAACTTATATAAATTTAAGTTTTTGCTAGTCTTTTATACAAGAAGCTTTAAAACGCGAATTCTAGCTTGAAAAAGCCAAGAGTTTGCAAGTTTCCATAATAGACTTTAAATATGCAAAGTTTGTTTTTATTAGACTAAGCATTCGCGGATCTTTTTATTAAAGATTTTAAATTTACGAAGAACGAAAAATGATAGAGTTGAATATAAGTTAGATGCTAAACGTGGAGTAGTTGGATCTCTTTAGAGCTCATAGAGGTTAATTGTGGTTTTTTGCTCCCATCAGCTTAATAAACTTTAATTGTTTAATAAATAAAGTTACTTTAGGTTTTTGCGATTCTTAGTTTAAATCCCTTCGTAGATATTCCTTCTGGTGAAAGTAAGGTACACATCGAGGTTTTGTCAGTGTTGTTGGGAAATAGGCCACCGATTCTTGACGGCTCGCTACCGTTGTCCAGGTAGTTAAAAGACCATAGGATTTGAAATTTGGCTAATAATAATAACAATAATAATGTAATAAACCAAAGCCGAAATAAGACTTCTGGATCATGGTCGGCTCGCATACCGATGTGACAGTCGTTTAAAAGGTGGAGGTAACAATAATAATAATAAATCCGAGACTGATAAAAGTTTGCTGCATCTGGTCGGTTCGCTGCCGATGTTGCAGCCTTCAAAAAGCTCAAGGAATTCACCAAGGTCGAAATAAGACTACTGGCTCTTGGCGGTTAGGATGCCCGATTTGTCAGTTGTTTAAAGGATCGAGGTTTAATAATGTTGCTATAATAAGAATAATAAATCCAAAATTTGATTCTAGGGTTATCTAAATAAAGCCTCCGTCTCTGGACTCGTAGTTGAGTTGTTTCGGATGAAATAAAAAGGATAACCCCTAAATCATGTGAAATTAGAACCTTAATGTGGACCTTATTCTCATCATATAGTCTCTTTTGGAAAGGATTTCAAACTAATTATGGTCTAAACTGGTCTTACTTTATATTAATAAGGACTTAATTTATTTGTCACCAATAATAAAGAATAAAACCTTTAGAGATTTAGGAATAAGGGAGCTGGTCTTAAATCCGGCGTTTACTTTATATGAATAAGTATTTAAATTATTTGTCACAAACAATTAATAATATAACCCTTAGGCGGATTAGGAATTTAGGGGCGGGGAAAGTGCTAATGAATATACACAATTAGCATTTATGAGTAGTGTTAGCATCTTAACTTGTATTTAACAATGATTTCGGTTTTAAGCTTGGTTTGGGGCGGGTGAAAAATCGAGGTCGATGAATTTATCCTTTTAGTATTTCTTGTTCCGTGATCCTTAAAGTTATGATATAAAAATAATTTGTTTGTATATTTATAAAAATGGTAAAACGGGGGCTTTTCAAAACTAGTGATTTCTTAATCCCCTTAGATGAACACTTAGCTACTTTTCGAAGTAATTAGTCTAAGGGGGTTGAAATTTTTGGTTTTCTAAGTGTGTGTTTATGACATTGCGTGAGGACACGACAATAGCTTAGTATGGGAGATTTTTGTATGTGCTTAAATACACATACCTTTTACCTAATAAAACAAGCTAAAAAGACCAATAATGACAAAAATTACATGAGAAATACATTATATATGTTTGTTTCGTGAATTGTGTCTTACAGGTATGGATTTATCACAAAAGGACAAAAACAAGGCCAAAACGGACAAAACCGAGCACGGGAATGGAAAGAGTGCAAGAAATCAAAGTCGAAGGAAAATACATCTTTAAATGGGCCAACCCATACCCATTTAATGGGCCGGGTCAGCCCATTAAGAGTGATACTTTATACATAAAGCCTTTTATAAGAATTAAAATCAAACTAATCCAATCCATAAATCCTATACACATTTCTGGCCCAACCCAATACAAAGTCAAAGCCCAACACCAACCCGGTCAAAGGTCATGTTATAATCACAGGGTCAACACAAGTCAAAATTACTGTGCTTCCCTCACCCCTTTCCCTCCAAATTTCACCCATAATGAAACCAGGGTAAAACCCACTCCCACTCACTCGTTCCCCATCTTTTAGAAGCTCATCCCTGACACCCTCTGACACTCACTATGACACGTTGGCAATCCTGAGCACAATGATTGGTTGATGATAGCTGACACATGATCCAAGGGCTCCAAATGATTACTTGGGGGTTGGTCAAGATTGAAGGGCTAAGATTGGATGATAAAGACGCTCCTAAAGGTTCTAGATCCTTACTTTCCTCACTATAAATAGAGAAGGGATCACACAAGAGAAGATCATCTAGCTTAATTTAGTTTTTAGTAGCTTATTATTGTAACTTTTAGCTTATTATTTCGTTTTTAATGTATTTCTTCTTTTAAAGCTTGTAAACGTTTGATTCTTAATAAAAGTATATGTTTTATTTAAATTGTGCCTTTAAATTCTTATTTTACTTTTATGCAAATGTTTTAAAGATGTGTTTGAAAATAACCTAATAAGCTAAATAAGCTCTTATTTATCTATTAAGCTAGTACATATTCAGTTTAGCTTGCTCAAAGCTAAACTGAATAAGCTACTCACTCAAAACCAACTAAATAAGCCACTTAGAAGATAAGCCAGAAAGGGAAGGGCTTATAGGGCTTATCCAGAACTTAAATTTTAAGCCAGCTTGTAGATCTAAGCTAGAAAAAGCTATTTTAGATCCCTGTTTAGCTGGGATCAAGGTACTTTTACTTTTTTCTCTCAAAAGCTATTTATCTTATTTTGCTTATAAATATGCTTATTACTGCTTATTCTTGATATTTATCTGCTTATATTTGTTTATTCAGACTTAATGTTTCTTAATATGTTTAGCTTTTAGTTTAAAAGTAGTTTAGTTAAGTTTTATCTAAATCTTTCCAAAAAGGGTCATGTTCTGATCATATGATTTGCTAATTGAATTGTGCTTATTATTCTGAAATTATTGCTTATAAGTCCTCTAATTTACCCTAGCTTAATCTATTTTAGTAATTCTCAGCTTATCTTAAACTGTTTTAGTATAAAATTAGTTTTCAAGTTTTTAAGGGGTGTTTGGCATAAGCAGTTTTAACTTAGTTAAGACTGCTTGTGTTCTTTTTGGTCATTAGGTCAGATTCAATAAGCTCTTATTTGGTCTAAGGATTAGTAGTAATAAGTTTTAAATTAGTTTTGTTAAGTTTACAAGTTTGCTTTATCAAAATCCTAAGTCTGCTAGTCTAAACAGGTGTCTAAATTACTTATTTGTTAAGCTTGCTTAAGTGTAGTTTTTGTTTCAAAAATCTAGTTTCTAATGCATCACTTTACATCTGTTTTGAGTCATTTTGTCCTGGAAAAATCTATTGAGTACCTTAGATCAAAAATAGTCAAGTGGTAGGTTTTGGGTTAAGCTTAAAAGCCTCTAATGTGAAGATCATTTGAGTCCATATCTTAGCTTAATTTAGGTTTATTTTTGTCAAGTTTAGCTTATTAGAGTCTAATCTTAATCTGTCTTAAGTCTTTAAGTTATTTAAATCCTTTTTAAGTCTTAAAATTGTGTTTGCAAGTAGTCATTTATCTTTGAAAAAGCCAAAATAAGTTTGAGTCTGTCATTTTCAAATTCCTTTTTCAGCTTATTCTCTTAATCATTTTGTTTAAATCCAACTTTTATGTGTTCTTAGGATCTTAATTTTAATTTGTTTTCAGGTTCTAGCTTTTTTCAAGTGCTTATTAGTTCTCTAAATTAGCTTGAAATTTGGCAAAAAGTCTTTTAAATATGTTTTTGTGTCAAACTGTTTCTAAAATTTTAATTGCTTATCAGCTTATTTTACTAGCGAATTTCTAGTCCTATGTGCTTATTAGGTTAGGGTCTTGGTCTATTTTTAGCTTATTGTGTTTCTAAATTGCTTATTGAGTCTAAACTGTCCAAACAGTTTAGATCAATGCCTTTAAGTCAAAATAAGCCAATGTTTCAAACAGTCCAAACATTCAAGCTCGATTCTCGACATAAACGTGAATTTCCATTTACCTCTCATAGAGGAGAACGATACCTGTGTTGATTACTTATTATTCTTTCCTAGGAATAATTTGTATGATACTTTGCTTACGTATACGTATATTATTATTATTATTATATATATATATATGTATATATATATATGTATATATATATATGTATATATATATATGTATATATATATATATATATAT
>BQNB010118193.1:0-10293 GCA_026074375.1 Tanacetum coccineum | reverse complement strand
CTTTTGTATGGTGACCTTTTTGATAACACTCACTCAAAAAATGAAAAAGACAAAGATTTAAAAATGGAGTGCTTAATTGATGATATCGATGTTTATTATTTTTCCCTCTTTTACCCACAAGTGACTCGACTCTTCCTGAAAATAGAGATCATTAAAATGAAAATAGTGAACATACCAAGGTTGATTATATACTCAGTTTGATGTTCTTTTTCAACGTTGTGCCTTGTTTCCCCAGCAGCAAGCCTCAAATCTTTTCCTTGAGATTCGATCAAAGCATCGATACACTCAATAGGTGCTTCAACATGTATACACACCATAAATAAGCATGACATGATTTATCCGATGGTTAAAAATAACAAAAAAACTAAAAAATGGTATAATCAAAACTCATGTGGCAAATGAGAAACTGTTCATGTGTGCTTACCTCTTGTCATATATGACAGTTCAATACATACAAAGCAAGTCTGAATTAGTCATGTGAATAAGACATACCTGAGTTACGTATGAATTAAATCTTAATCTGAGAGAGTATAGAAACTGCTCTACACCAGTATACATCAGTATATGCAGCGACATAGCATTATAGTTACCAACTACACCTGCAAACTTCTCCAATATAAGGTTGTTGGTGAGGAAAACGAAAGCTGATTTGGACTTTGGTAACACTTATCATGGGGAAAAAAACTAAGTCCTGAATACTTGATTCCATTGATCCATAGTATAAGGAATTGCTAATTAGTTTACTATAAGTGGTCAAAAAGAGCAACACAATCAAAGAATGTATTAAAATGATCACCCAAATATTAAAATGAATCAAGAAGATGGCAACTAATGTAACCAATGAGCTTGAAAACTTTTACAGTACTATATTTTTCGGTCAGATTATTATGGGTATTCAAATATGCGACCAAATTAAAATAGTGCCAAATTTAGCATCAAAACAATTCTACTGATTTGTTGTGCACTACTTATTATGCTTCTAAATATAAGCCTTTCCGACTAAAATAGCCTAATTAAACCGTGAAACATGTACATCATATACACCTCACCATATGCGTTTTTTTATTACTAAAGAAATGTACATTTATTGTAGCAGCAAACATTTGATAATAAAAAAATGTACATGGTTCTAATACTATTTACAGACATGAAATAAGATAAGAATAAATATGTCCTACTCATTTCTTCTACGCAATTGTTCTCATTCATCATAGAGGTATCTAACTTTTTACCGAATCAAATTATTCATTTATTTATCCTTATTTTATACGAAGATATCAAACTCTTTAAATGTCAAGTAAATATGTCCTACTCATTATTAGTTACCTTAGAAGAGAACGCATATACAACATAATCTCCTTTCGACTCGTCCCTTTGAACTTCCTGTTGCACAGATGGAAACCTAAACACAAGTCAATATGAGTACATCCATGGACACTAATGGGACACACCAAGCTACGTATACATGACACATATTTGAAACTAACTATGATGTTGCATCACTAATCTATAGTCATCTTGTAGCGTGAGAATAATAGTTCAGATGGGCAATCATTTCAATTTGAACAATATGTCTCGTGTAACTTACACTCTTGAGAACACAACGGTCGGCACCAATTCGCAAAAGCTGAAGAACGGGGAACTTGAAGTTGTTTAGATGTGTGTAGTGTTAAGCGTGTGGGCTGTAAAGATCGGCTTTGGCAGTATCATCGATGTTCTTACGAAGCTTCATTGAGCAACAGGTTTCTTGCAAACCGTTTGCTGGGCCACGACCACCATGTTGCGGTTCATAATCGAGTATTTAAGCGTTATACGGGACCATGATATAGGCTGTATATAGAGTATGTAATCCGGGACGAGATATGGGTTAGTAATGGTACCTTGTTGAAGCGTTAGCAACATTGATCAGAACAAAGTCAAAAGATTACTCTTGATGGAAGCCTTCATGTACGAAGTCTATATTTCTACAAATTACAGTTATAAAACGACATGTGTTGATACTCCTGACATGAATCGTAATTAGCAACTGTTTATACAAATAAATTAAAAATTTAGACAATCTTATGTGATTAAATCATTAATACTCACTTGCAGAATGCTTTTCACTTCGTCATTTGTAAGGCCATCGACTTGCATAAGATCTCTTTTCTGTTTAGGAGTAGATGTGACACCCCGTAAATTTCAGGCCAATATTTTAACCTTTTCCGTTCAGTATTTTAAATTTTATAAGTTACGTGTAATTTTTACGTTTAACCGGGAAGTTTCCCCGCGTATATCTGAGAATCGTTACCGGGAGCATTTCGGGTTGCAAATTTATGTAGTCTTTCAACGTGGTCGAGTTTTTACATTCCGAGTTGATATTTAAAATTTCAAAAGTTTTCGTAAAGTTTATACGCGTTTTCAGTTATTGTGTATACCGTGAATATAACTAATCATGGTGTGTGTGCATGGATTCATAGAAATTAAATATCACCTTGCATGATTCTCCTTGAATTTTGGAGATCAAATTGGTATCATTTCTTTTCCTTTTTCTTGCTCACGACCGGACCACACACAACACACACACTTTTCAAATTTTACAAGCTTATATTTTGGTGTCAAGAGTACAAAAGAAGTCACATTAACTGCGTTTTTTATGCAAACAATGTCACACCCCGCCAAGGCAGAATCGCAAGGCATGATCAATAGGCATCGTCACAACACAAGGCGTCAAAATAAAGAAAACTAAAAATGACATTTAATAAACTTCAAGATCCGAAGCATGTTATGACAACGCCCAAAACTAAATCCAACATATAATGCATGAAGAATGAAACATGACAAGTTCAATTGAAAACAAAAACAGATAAGTCATAGACTCTGCATGCAAGCCTATGGTCTAGCTAACTCCTCTTCACACATTTTGCTCACCTGAAAATGATGCTTAAAACGTCAACATAATTGTTGGTGAGAGTTACAGGTTTAAGACACACATATGACACTGCGATCAACAAAACAACATTTACGAACTTATTTGCATGGCTATTCTATCACAACAATCAATTCACAAATAACTGGGGTGGATCGTACCCCGCCACCCCAACAATCTGTCTCTGCGCAAGACGAACCCACTTGACTAGCTAAGTCCATTCGGGTTACACACAAGGTCATGTCATCTTTACATACACATGCCTTACTGCAATTCACATCACATACCAATAGCACATAGCAATTATATAGTTCGACACTTAAAAACACATATCACGGTTCATAATTCGAAAATAGTTTTGCATCATTTTCATCCTAAAATATAAGTAAAAAGTAGGACTGTAAAACTCACCTTGATGCAAAGCAATCCAAACTCTTCAATTAGTCTTGCAAAGAATCTAAACAACAATACACACATACGTTACCATCGATTATGTCACACGCCTAAGTCGATGTAACAATAGATGGATACTCTATATCCTATCTTAATTGACTCTTTAATATACTCCTCATACTCACTAACCTCAAGTTACCTCCCAAAACTCTACTTCTCAACTTTTTGCTTTTTACTCAGTTTTTGTAGTCTCAAGATGACTCTAAATAAAATACTTAAACACCTAATTGTTACTTCTCCTTACATCCCATAACTCCCCAATGAGTTGTGAGCTTCCATGATTTTTTAGAAAAAATAATAATGAGTCTAACTATTTTATAAAAATTCAACATCACAAAGTGTTTAGAATATGATCGGATTTGACCTTTAAAAAGTTTAGCTTGAGCAACCCATTTAAACACTTAGGAAAATTCTACAAAAATTCTAGAAAATCATATACATCATTAACATCCTACCACAGTAAGCCCATCAATTAAAAAGACGTTTTGATATGGTTTTTGACTTCATGAACACAACTCAGAATTTGCCCTAAAAACTCAGTTTTGACAACGAATATTGTTTAATTTATTTAACTGACTTCCACTCACTTTTAATTCATGAAACCTATGGGGTTGGAAATTAGACTCTCTATAGTTAATTTTAGGCTTAAGAAAATCAATAAAAGCTATATGTATGACCGAGTTATGACTCTCGCAAGATGACCCTTCAAAACTGCCAGCTTTTAAATTCCGAATTTACAAACCCTAATTACACATGCTTAACACCACTAATCATACAAAAATGATTTTTAAAGATCAAAACTCTAATTTTACAGATCTTATATTAACCCTAATCCATCCTTAATGATCGTTACATGACTAAAACTTAATTGAATTGAAAAAGGTTTAAGAAATCAATACCTTAAAGCTTAGAAATCAAAACCCTAAAAATTTTAAGGTTTCCTCTTTTCTTCTACATTGATCGCCGGCCAAGGGAGAGAGAGAGAGACAAAAAGAATGATTTTTGTTTAGAATATGATATGTATTTATAGTGCTTAATGGATAATTACCAAATTAAAATCATAGTTTGACTAAAACTTGTTTTCCCCCCTTCTTTTCCCTATATCCGGCCGAACAAACACCCTTTTTATTTTTTTTATTTTTTTATTTAATATTATTTACACATAAACCCTCTAATTTTGATATTTTTATTAAAAACCTTTATCTACTTTGCTAAACCTTGAACTTTCTAACTACTTTTTAAACTAACCTTTATTTCTAACTAATTCTAAAAATAGAAAGTACTCTAAAACCTATAAAATACTAAACTAATATATATAAGAGGAGAGTTATATTAGATACAAAAAAAGGTTGGATACTAGGGGACTCATCCACACCATCCATCTAAAAAGAAATCAATAGTTGTGTTTAAAAGCATTTAATTATTTCACCCATTTTTTAAAATTTAAATATCTCTTAAACCGTTAATCGTTAAGTAAAAAAAAATATACCATCACGACGAGCATTTAATTATCTTTCAATAGATATCCACAAATTTTGATATACTTTCCGACAAAAAAAAAATTACGTTTTTTCACAGTCTTTTTTCATCGAGTTAGAGGAGAGCGGGGGCGGACGTGAGGAAGGAGGGAGGGGGGATAGATGGTGGGGTAGGGGCGAGGGGAAGGGTGGAGAGAGAGGAGGGAGAGAGGGGAGAGGTTCAATTTTATTCACGGTTTCTTTTACGTTTCTCACCTATTTGTTTACGTTTTACACGTTTTTTACGAGAAATTTTTCTTTTTTCTTTTTTTGCCTTTTCACGTTGTTTTGTCGTTATTTTTCCGTTGTTGACAATTTGCATTAAAAAAATTAAATCGTAATATAATAACACCTAATATCAATATATGATTTAACACTAGAATACCTAAAATAAATAGTCAATATGACATACGCACTAATATCAATATATGACAGTAAACACATCTATATGATTTAACACTAACATCATATATGATTTAACAAGTAAATCTAAATATCATATAATGATAATGAGAAAAAGTCGAAAAAAATGTGAAAAAAACGGAAAAAAAAATTTTGTCGAAAGTATATCAAAGTGAGAAAACGTGGAAAAAAGTGAAAAAACCGTGAAAAAATGTGAAAAAGGTGAAAAAAATGTGAAAAAAACGTGAAAAAAACTTGAATTTTTTTTTGTCGAAAGTATATCAAAGTGGATATCTATAGAGAGATAATTAAATGCTCATCGTGACGGTATATTTTTTTTCGCTTGACGATTAACGGTTTGAGAGATATTAAGATTTGAAAAAAAAGGTTGAAAATATTTTTTTGTTTAATCTTATCCATTAGATTAAGATGAAGATGAATGGTGGAGATTGGTCCCCTGGTATCCACAAAAAACTTTGTATCCAAATGAACCTAAATCATATAATATGAATTACATATACATAGTACGTACACAGAATATTACGCACATGACATTTGAAACTACATAAAGCTTTCAAATGATCTCATTTCCACAAGTACCATAATTCATCACTCATGTACTTTCATCTCATATAAAATACATAAAACACATAAAACACACATAAACTGAATTATAAGGGCTTTAACTAACCTGCTAAAACCTCAGTTGTCACAATATCTCCTCCTTTAGGAAATCTCGTCCCGAGATTTAACCATTAGGCTCAACATTAGCATTCTCAAACAACTGGGGATACTTAGCCTTCATATGATCCTCACGTTCCCAGGTAATCTCTGGTCCACGCTTGGAATTCCATCGCACTTTCACAATAGGTATTTTACTACGCTTAAGAGTTTTAACCTCCCGGTCCATAATCTCTAAAGGCTCTTCTACAAAACGTAAGGTCTTATCTACCTTAATCTCTTTCAACGGCACATGCAAATCTGCATCAGCTAAACACTTCTTTAGATTTGACACATGAAACGTGTCATGCACACTACTTAATTCTTCAGGTAATTTCAACATATATGCCACAGAACCAATCCTCTCGAGGATTTCGAAAGGCCCTACAAATCTTGAAGCTAACTTTCCTTTCTTTCTAAACCGCACTACACCTTTCCAAGGTGAAACTTTCAACATTACATGATCACCAACTTGAAACTCTAAGTGTTTCCTTCTATTATCTGCGTAGCTCTTCTGACGATCTCTAGCAGCTTTAAGCCTATCTCTAATCACAGCCACTTTGTCAGTTGTTGCTTGCACCAACTCTGATCTAATTAATCGGCTATCTTCTATCTCAGCCTACAGTACTGGCAACCTACACTTCATTTCATACAACGCCTCAAAAAGAGCACAACGAATGATCGAATGATAGCTATTGTTATAGGAAAATTCAGCCAACGGCAAATGAATATTCCAACTCCCACCAAAATCTATCACACATGCTCTTAGCATATCCTCTAATGTTTGTATTGTACGCTCGCTTTGTCTATTCGTCTGAGGATGATAAGCCGTACTCATATATAAACGCGTTCCTAATGCTTTTTGCATCGTTTACCAAAACCTTGACGTAAAACGTCCATCTCTATCAGAAATAATCATTGTTGGTACACCATGACGTGCAACAATCTCATTGATGTACAACCTTGCTAACTTTTCCATACTATAACCCTCTCGTATTGCCAAAAAATGTGACAATTTGGTCAACATATCAACTATGACCCAAATCGCATCATGACCATTACTTGACCTTGGCAACTTTGTTATGAAGTCCATAGCTATTTTCTCCCACTTCCACTCAGGTATCTTAGGTTTTTGCAATAAATCTGACGGTCTTTGATGCTCAGCCTTCACCTTTGCGCATGTCAAACACTTGCTAACATAAATAGCAATCTCCTTCTTCATACCCGGCCACCAATACATGTCTCGAAGATCATAGTACATCTTGTCCGTTCCATGATGCACAGAGTACCTCGTCTTATGATCTTTGTCCATGATCTTGGTTCTTACACCGCCCACTAATGGAACCCATATACGATCCATATAGTGTAGGCTTCCATCCTCTCTCTTTTCCATTTGTTGGTCCGTACCATTCAATCCTTCAGCTATCACATTTTCATCCTTAAACGCTTCACCTTGAGCTGCCAATATCAGTCCTTTAACTCCGGACTGAATTGTCACAGCCATCGCTCGCACTCGTCGAGGCTTCACTCTCTCCTTTCTACTTAAAGCATCAGTCCCCCCGCCCCCCCCCGCCCCAAGCTACTACATTTGCTTTACCAGGATGGTACTTAATCTCACATTCATAATCACTAAACAGCTCTAACCATCTCCTTTGACGCATATTCAACTCCTTCTGATCGAATATGTGTTGAAGGCTCTTATGATCTGTATAGATAACACTCTTTGTTCCATACAAATAATGCCTCCAAATCTTTAGCGCAAACACCACCGCGCCTAACTCTAAGTCGTGAGTCGTGTAGTTCTTCTCGTGGATCTTCAATTGTCTTGATGCATAGGCGATTACCTTATCCCTCGCATAATAACACAGCCAATCCTTTCCTTTGACGCATCACAATAAACCCACAAAATCTACTATCTCATCCCGGGTAACGACAATATTGGTGCATTACACAATTTGTCCTTCAACGTTTGAAAAGCTTCCTCCTGCTTCTCACCCCACTCATATTTCTGATTCTTCTGAGTCAACGAAGTAAGAGGTTTAGCAATCTTGGAGAAATTCTCAATGAAACGTCTATAATATCCAGCCAATCCTAGAAATGATCTTACTTCAGATGGTGTCGTAGGGGCTTTCTAACTTTTCACCGCCTCAATCTTACTTGGGTCCACGTGAATACCTTCGTGATTTACCACGTGTCCAAGAAAATGTACCTCTTGCAACCAAAACTCGCACTTGGAGAACTTCGCATACAACTTCTCCTTCCTTAGCAAATCTAACATCAATCTCAAATGATTTTCATGATCCTCCTTCGTCTTTGAGTATATCAAGATATCATCAATAAACACTATGACGAACTTATCCAGGTACGGTTTGCACACTCGGTTCATTAAGTCCATGAAAACTGCGGGTGCATTTGTTAATCCAAATGGCATAACCGTAAACTCAAAATGCCCATATCGTGTTCTGAACGCGGTCTTTGAGATATCATCATCATGCACTCTCAGCTGATGATAACCAGATCAAAGGTATATCTTAGAGAAGTAGCACGCTCCTTGAAGTTGGTCAAACAAATCATCGATCCTAGGGAGTGGATACGATTCTATTGGTCAACTGTGTTCAGTTCATGAAAGTCCTAAGCAAATGCGAAACGAACCATCCTTCTTCTTTGACAACAAAACTGGAGCTCCCCGTGTGATGATGACTTGGCTTAATAAATCCTTGTCTTTGCAACTCCTTGGGGGGGGGGGAGGGGGGGGGGGAGGGGGTGGGGGGGGGGGGGAAAGTTGCTCTGACAGTTCTTGCATCTCCGAAGGTGCTAGTAGATATGGCGAATTCGCTACGGGCGTCGCTCCAGGAATAAAATCTATACGAAACTCTACTTGTCGTTGTGGCGGTAATCCTGACAGGTCGTCCAGAAATACGTCCTCGAAATCACGTACGATAGGAATGTCGCATAACGTTGGTTCATTTGCCTTTGTGCTCATTAACGTCTTTGTCTTCCCGACATTGCGTTCTCCTTGAACACAGAGTACCTTACCTCCTTCTATATGTATCCTAACTATCTTCTCGTGAAACACGATCACAGCCTTTTGGTTTTACAACCAATCCATTCCTACTATCACATATAAACTTCCTTGTCCTAATGGTATCAAGTCTATAAGGAACATAGAATCTCCTAGCTCTAGTCTACAGCCACGGAAAATTCTATCAACTTCTTCCTTCTTACCATTAGCTACTTCTATCACATATCCAGGGTTCGCAATACTAGGTTTCTCATTTAATAAGGGCGCAAATTTAGTGGATATAAAACTAAAATCAGCACCAGAATCGAAAAGCACAGTAGCGTAGAGATTGTTTAAGGAATACATACTTGTCACTACATTAGGATCCTAAAGAGCATCAACAGCATTCACGTTGCAAGCCCTTCCTCTAGCTCGGTTCTCATTGCCTCGGGTGTTCTTATTCCCTTCCAACGCTAGCTGATTTCCAGATTGATTACGGCCTCGTTTCCACTTAGGACAATTTAGAGGTAAGTGATCCAAACTTCCACACTCATAACAATCTCTTTGCCCATCTCTTGGCCTAACTGCTTGTATCGGCTCCGCATGCCTAACCGGTGATCTACAGTCTCTGTCCATATGACCCGGCCTTTGGCAATTGTAGCACACTAAGCATGGTCCTTTTTCAGCATGATAACCCTTACACCTAGCGCACTTTGGAAATTTTCCATTTTCTCTTGTAGGAGGAACTGCTGCTATAAACCCTCATCCCCCCTTTAGTTTTCTTTTCATCTTTTCTAATAGTTTCTGACTTACTCGCCTCATCCCTTTCTTTCCTTTTCTCACCAACCTTAGCCAAAGTACCACTACGAACTGCCTCATCAGTCAGTATCCCAGTGGTAAGAATAGCAGCTTGAATATTAGCGGGTTGAGTGGCTCGAAGCATTCCACGAATCTGAGATGGCAACCCATTAATGTACCTTGTGACACGCTTCATCTTAGGAGTTACCAAATGTGGAACCAACTTTGCCAACTCATGAAATCGATCAGTGTATCCAGCATGATCAGCACCAACCATTTAATGATTCCAGAACTCGCCTTCTAACTTCTCAATCCCACTGCTTGGACAAAACTCCGTCGTTAGCAATGCCTTGAAGTCATTCCACGCCATTGCATTAGCAGCATCTTGACCTCTTGCTTGGACTTGAGTATTCCACCAAGTCAAAGCTTTACTAATGAACGAACTCGCGACATACTTCACCCTTTGATTAACCAAACATCCACTATTATCTATC
>BQNB010118191.1:0-21037 GCA_026074375.1 Tanacetum coccineum | reverse complement strand
TGTAAAAGACTTAAGGGCTAACGGGGCTAAAACATTTAATAGGCAAGGATTAACTGAGAAAAAACTAAAATAGAAAAGTTACAAGAATGGTCCCTGAGGACCAAACCCGATAACAATCAAGATCCTAATAAGCCCCTAAATAAGGTGAAGTTAAAAACAGCTTAAAATTCAAAACTCAAAAGACAAAAGTTGTAGAATAAGCTGGGGAGATCAACTTTAACAAAAGCACTATGGGCTGAAACTCAAAGATAAGCTCTAAAAGAGCTTCTCAATAAGCTGACCTCAGTAAGGAGGCATTTGAGCTTATTTTAACTTAAATGCTTGCACAAGGCTTGATATAAGCTCAAATTGAAAACCAAAAGCTATTCTATATAGCTTATAATGTGGGCAAGCTACTTTTAACAAGCTAATTAAACAGGAAACACTAGAGGCTAACTAAATTTGGGGATCAAATAAGCAAACTCAGAAAAACACTAAAAACTTTTAAAAACAAAATGAGCTAAAATGCAAAATAAGCTAAGACAGAACCTTAGCTTTTGAAAACTTAACAAACAACCTATAAGCTATGAATTCAAGTTATAAAAACAGATACTTAAAGCTAGAAACTCAAATTTAAAAGCTAAGATAGATTACTACTGTTTTTGGTTTTTTGGAAATTTTTGTAAACTTTAAGAGTAAATGTACCTAAGAGAATAAGCTTGAAAATGAAAATTGAGTTCTAATTTATGCTATACTATAACTAAACTAAAAACTTGCTTAATCCTAAAGCCTAAATCTTACTAATGCTTGTTTAAAATGAAGATCAAAGTCAGCAGTGGTAACTTGAGTTTCCACTGCTGATGACAGATGCACAAACTCAAAATCAGGTTATTCTAGTGGAAAGAACTGAACTACACACTCCTAGTGAGTGTTTTTGAACAAAATGCAAACACTTATAAGGTAGCAAAAGGCTTGATTCAATTTCTTCCAAACAAAACTTAATGAGCAATTTCCCCTGGTGCTGAATCAAGAATAATAAGCCACAATATCATTTTAACTTTAAACTAATTGTTCAAACCCTTTTAAGACCTGTTTACTTATGAAAACTCAGCTGACCAAAACAAAAGTTCCTAATATTCTTGACTTTTGAAAGTCAAAACATGCAATTCCAAACACCCCTTTAAAAAGTGACAGGTTTGAGTTAAGTATCTAAAATGTAAAGTTAACTAATAAGACCTTAATTTCAGATAATGAACTACTTAAAACTAGCTTAATGATCATGAATTAACTACTGAATAAACAAATATCTAAGATCTACCCTAATTTTCTACTATATTTTTGGCTTTTTATGACTTTTTGGACAGATACTGAAAATCAAAGATCTAATATATTTAAGCTAAAGACAGATTAATAATAGGCAAAAGAAGATTAAACTAAACTCAATTAAGCAACTATAAATCAATTAAGCACAAATGATAACCTAATAAGCACTTAAGCAATTCTAATCTAATTAGGCAATTTTAAAGCTAGAAATTAAATAGACATAAAAGTAAATAGAAAACTTACTAAAGCTTCAGCTAGAACAGAAGCTTGTGTGCTCTTTAGAGCTTATCTCACAGCTCTAGCTTATCAAAATTGATAAGCTAGTATGGGTCCATGAGAGCCCTTCCATGTTTGGCTCTCCTTCCAAAAGTTCAAAGCAAAGGTAATAAGATCTTAAGCTGATTTTAAGGTTTTAATATGATTAAGGTAAGATTTAGCTCAATAATAAGCTTAAAGACTTATTAGAGCTTATAGTAGCTTAACATAGGTAAATGAAAGCTTGAAAATGAATTTGAAAAAGCTTATGATACAATAAAACTGAATCTTATTAATTCAAGAAACTGATTACATTACTTAAAAGGGAATTACAAATCATTTAAGGTAAATTACATTTAAGAAAAATACTAAATTAAGCTAGACTAGAAGCGACTAAAAAAAACTCTCCCTGCGTGTGTGAAAGGTGAGGCCTATTTATAGCTGAACAAAGAACCTTCTAGCCCCTTGCCTTCATCAATCATCCACCCTTGATCTTTCTTTCATTGTTGATTTCTTTCTTGAGCCGTTGGATCACATTTGTGGACACCTGAGGATTGCCAGCATGTCATTCTTTGATGTGACATGTTGTGTTTCTTCTGAGAGTGAAATTAGTGTAAAATTGTAGCTTCTCTTGTGCTTTCTCCTCTTGTACATGATCCTCTCTTATGCGTCTTGGCCAATAGGAGCTTGATTTGACTGATTTGTCCATGATATCTTGATATAGACCACTTGAATAGACGTCCTTGACCCTCAATTTGGAAAAGCCCTATGATTTTAATTGCTAGGTAAATAAGGAAGATGATGAACAGTAAACATGGTTTGGCGCTTTTTTTAACTGTCAAAGGGTAATATTTGTTTTGAAGTTTGGTGAAATTGCAAAACTAGTCCCCCTCTTTTTGTAGCCCAAATCATAGTATAAAGTAACTACCACATTTGGCAGTTTAAGTCCTTGTGGTTTATTTAAAAAGGAAGTGGGCTAGTAATGGGCTTATGAATTGGGCTTTTGGGATCCGGATAGGGTTTCCTAGGTTTATAGAGGCCCATTAAGCTTTCCTGAGCCCAATAAGGGAGGAGGGGACATTTTTGGACTTTTGTGAGAGTTGAGGGACCAAAATGAAACATTTTGAGGACTTGTCCTTTTGTGTTTGACTTAGTTTGACCATCTTTGACTGACTTTGATATTTCTTGGCTAATTTTGACTGAGGCTTGACTTTTCTGGCTTCGGCTTTGTACTCTTCTGATTCTCGTGTCCGTGCTTGCCCGTTTTTGACTGTTTTTTGTGATTTTAGATATATCCGTACCTGCACACAAAAAACACAAATACAAGCATATTTTTGCCATTTTTGGTCTGTTTTGAGTTTAATTGGGTTATTTTAGGAACAAACGGATATGTGTATTCTACACTTATCAGTAATATACAAAAAGATCAGATATAAGAGGTGTTACTTGTTCACTGTTTAGATATAGCTCACTAAATGATACATGTGTATGCCTTTCTTGTATTTTTTTTGTGCCCAAAAACACATAACACCCCTAAGTGGCTGTTAATATCATCACTAAAATAGTAATAGTTTTAGCCCAATATGTTGCTTTGCTTGTAACTGATGATAGTTGTGAGTATAGTTTCCAGATTATAAACAATACTTGTAACTTCACTACACATTTTTACTTTATATGACTATTTCGTCATGTTCAGTAGACATTTTTACAAGTCAGTGCTATTTATTTCATCATCTACAGTTATGTCAACTCGAGTTGAGAACGAAAACACGATCTGGCTTAACATTTAGCCTTAAGCTAACATCCAATTTTGCTCATCAAGTCTTCTTATGTTATAGCATTTTCATTCAATAGAACTAAACCCAAAAAGGATCTATATTTATAATATCATGTCGTGTTTCTCCCATCATATTTATTGTCCATACTAGTTAGTATCTTTCTCTCTCTAGAAACTTTCCAACCCACTTCTCTCTCTAGTTCTTGCATAATATCAAAAATTACTAGTATTCTTCACTTTATTATATCGATGAATATGTATGTGTCTCCCTAGTCATCCCGTTTCTATTCTATTTGCCTCTTTATCTTCTTGAAGTCTGTTTGGTTGGTTCCTTCAGACGCTCTCTTTGCGAAAGTTAAAATCAATTTTCTTTCGCTTCCAACTAGGTTATTTCTTATAAAATTCTACATAGTACTGTTGTCTATATTATCGAATAACAATGTGGTTTATTAAACTAGTTTGTAAAATTGCGATTGTGTTGTCAAAATGGTGCTCTTACTTTTTTATTCAACTGTGCTTTCTTTTTTTACTTGGGACAGTGAAGTCGCTACAACCCGATAACGACCTGACAACCCAACCTGATTCAACCCGACCCGCTTTGACCCAAAACCTGATAACACGATAATTTATAGGGTTGGGTTAGGGTTAATATTTGGGACATCAAAACCCGATTCAACCCGATCCCACCAACCCAAAAACCGGACCCGATAACACCCCTAACTGCAAGGTTCTTTAAATAAATTAAACAAGGTGACAACATCAAACATGGTATATCTGTTGTGATGTAATCACTGAAATTTACCATAGTTTTACACATATGAATGAAGTGTTATATTGTTTACATCTATAATGCAGAAACAAATTTGGTTTGTAATGTTTTATTTAACTTCTTTATTGAATTTACAAAACAAGATGATCGAGCTAAGGGAGGCTCAAGAAGGGCGAGATATTCCTTTGACTGTTGATCAGATAATGAGCCAGGTCTTGGGTAAGAGAAGGGGCTTTAAACCGGGACGGGGTAAGAGGTTGCCTAATAGTGCATCTGCTTCACATGATGTCTCAAGAGGCGTGGGTCAGGTCTTTTGGGGCGAATCAAGATCGGATAGCCCAAATCTACCAACTCTTTGTCAATAACAACATGCAGGTTCCTGTGCATACTTTGCTCAACCCAACTCAATTCATGGATGTTGTTTGGGATCCCCTCGAAGATGATGTAGCTCTTGGAGATGGTGTTGCCCCCAGAGATGGTGTTGCCCCTGGAGATGATGTTGCCCCCGTAGATGAGTAGGGCGGGATATAGCTGCTAAGTTGGTTTGTTGAACATATTATGATTTTGAACTATTTCTGTTATGTCATCTTTAGGTTCTTGTTGTTGAATCATTGAACAATGCTTTTGAACTACGTTGTTGAATCGTTAGAACAATGCTTTTGAAATATATATGTGATTTATGTTTATGTTATGTTATATTTCTGTTTGTATTGGTTTGCATTAAAATCTAGAAATTTAGATGTGGAAATGGGTCGGAATGACCTGGGAATGTGATCGTGTGCAGGCTGTGCCTAAACCCGGGTCAGGAACCTCTAGCGACCACATGTGGTCGTTACAGTGTCTAGAACCAAATATGATACATAGCTACACCGACCACTCTCTCTAACCTGTAGTGACCACATATGGTCTCTACAGGCTCATGTTTTGACACCTAAATTTCAAGTCTATAGTGACCAAAAGTAGTTGGTACACATAGTCGTTTAAGCCAAACTATTGTAACCACATGTGGTCTCTACAAGTGCCTCTTCTGACACCTAAACTCATGTCTATAGTGACCACATGTGGTCGGTACAAGTAGTCGTTTAAGCCAAATTATTGTAACCACAAGTGGTCAGTATAGACTCGTTAGGAAATATAGACGGTGGTCAAAAAGTCAAAGTCAAGTCAACGAAGTGGTCGTTAGAAGTCTGAAAATATGGTCATGAGAACTTCTAACATACTTCTAACGACTGACCTTTGACGACTTTTTTTTTCGACTACATGTGGTCATTAGAAGCTCTAACGACCACAAAGGGCAACTTCTAGCGACCACATGTGTGGTCGTTAGAACCGGAATTTGTTATAGTGTCTATTATCCATCTTCTTAACAATCGTATTTTGAACTGGTATGTAGACAACGCGAGACTTAGGACCAATAGGTAAACATTTAACAAGTTGCCTATAAGTATTCACATTCACATCAGATACAATTTTCTTAGGACATTGGTCTAACGAATGATCAAATACCTTGCAAGTTGAACATCTAGTCGGTTTTCACTCATACTCAACCCGAACAGAATGTGAGATATATCGATTGCCTTTAATTTTAGGCACTGCTACAACAAGGGTGTCTTTTAACTCAACATCAGCGTGAAGATCAATCATTGCTCTCAAGAAACTAGACCGACCCCATGATTCTATACACATTGAGGTTATATAAGTATCTAACATCAATGGGTGCCACTTGCGAAGAATCAACGCCACATTATGTATCCACCATGGTCCATTCTCAAGCATTAATTCCATACCCGTATTATAACTGAATTTGAAGAAGAAAATACCTATCGAATTCATCATAGTACGAACAAGACCAAATCTACTCCTGCGTTCCTAACATAGTTTTCAACCATTGGATACGCCACTCTTTTGCCTAGAAGAAAACCCATGAATCGAGTTCTAGAAACGCTCCTTAATCTCAAGGACCGACTATATTCATACGACAACATTAGCCTTGTTAACAAACTAGTTTAATAAACCACATTGTTATTCGATAATATAGACAACACTACTATGTATAATTTTATAAGAAAGAACCTAGTTGGAAGCGAAAGAAAATTGGTTTTAACTTTCGCAAAGAGAGCTTCTAAAGGAACCAACCAAACAGACTTCAAGAAGATAAAGAGGCAAATAGAATGGAAACGGGATGACTAGGGAGACACATACATATTCATCGATATAAGAAAGTAACAAAGAAATAAATTTATTTACTATATTATACAACCATTACAGAGTAAAGAAATTATGTTCAATCTACTAGAAACAAACACTAACTAGTATGGACAATAAATATGATGGGAGAAACACGACATGATATTATAAATATAGATCCTTTTTGGGTTTAGTTCTATTGAATGAAAATGCTATAACATAAGAAGACTTGATGAGCAAAATTGGATGTTAGCTTAAGGCTAAATGTTAAGCCAGATCGTGTTTTCATTCTCAACTCGAGTTGACATGATGATGAAATAAATAGCACTGACTTGTAAAAATGTCTACTTGAACATGAATAGTCATATAAAGTAAACATGTGTAGTGAAGTTATAAGTATTGTTTATAATCTGGAAACAATACTCACAACTATCATCAGTTACAAGCAAAGCAACATATTGGGCTAAAACTATTACTCGTACTATTTTAGTGATAATATTAACAGCCACTTAGGGGTGTTATGTGTTTTTGGGCACAAAATAATACAAGACAAGGCTATAACACATGTATCATTAGTGAGCTTATTCCTAAACACGTGAACAACGTAACACCTCTTATATCTGATCTTTTTGTATATTACTGGATAAGGTGATTACACATATACGTTTGTTCCTTAAATGTAACCCCAATTATTCTCAAAACAGACCAAAAATGGCAAAATTATGCGTTGTATGTGTGTTTTTTGTTTGCAGGTACGGATATATCTAAAACACAAAAAAAACAAAGTTCATAAAAACGGGCTTGCACGGACACGAAGAATCAGAAGAGTACAAAGTGAAGCACAGTAAAAGTCAAGCTCAGTCAAAATTAGCCAAGAAATTTTCAAAGTCAGTCAAAGATGGTCAAAACTAGTCAAAACTCAAAAGGACAAGTCCTCAAAATGTTTTCATTTTGGTCCCTCAACTCTCACAAAAGTCCAAAAATGTCCCCTCCTCCCTTATTGGGCCCAGGAAAGCTTAATGGGCCTCTATAAACCTAGGAAACCCTATCCGGATCCCAAAAGCCCAATTCATAAGCCCATTACTAGCCCACTTCCTTTTTAAATAAACTACAAGGACTTAAACTGCCAAATGTGGTAGTTACTTTATACTATGATTTGGGCTACAAAAAGAGGGGGACTAGTTTTGCAATTTCACCAAACTTCAAAACAAATATTACCCTTTGACAGTTAAAAAAAGCGCCAAACCATGTTTACTGTTCATCATCTTCCTTATTCACCTAGCAATTAAAATCATAGGGCTTTTCCAAATTGAGGGTCAAGGACGTCTATTCAAGTGGTCTATATCAACGACTTTTCATGGACAAATCAGTCAATATCAGAGCTCTATTGGCCATGAAGCATAATGAGAGGATCATGTACAAGAGGAGGGAAGCTCAAGAGAAGCTCTACAATTTTACTCTAATTTCACTCTCAGAAGAAACTCAACATGTCACACTCGGATTGACTCGCTGGCATATCGTGTTTGTGACATACATATGTGATCCAACGACTCTTAATCAATTCGTAATGATTGGAAATTTGGAAGGCCATGATTGAAAGGAGTAGGCAGTAAGGCTAGAAGCTTCTCTACAGGCTATAAATAGTCTTCACTCCTCACACAGAGAGCATATTTTTTTTCTTTTCTAGTTTTCACCTAGAGTAGTTTTTAATTTTATGCCTATTATAATTTTCCTTTAATGTTTTGTAATTTCCTTTGAAAGTAATTGTAATTAGTTTATTTTAGTTAATGATATTAATGTTTTATTGTGTAATAAGCTTTTTCAAATTCATTTTCAAGCTTTCATTTACCTATGTTAAGCTAGTATAAGCTCTCATAAGCTCTAACATGTTAAGCTAGTTCAAGCTTTCATTTTCAAGCTTTCATTTACCTATTTACCTATGTTAAGCTTATTATTAAGCTAAATCTTACCTTAATCATATTAAAACCTTAAAATCAGCTTAAAATCTTATTACCTTTGCTTTGAACTTTTGGAAGGAGAGCCAAACATGGAAGGGCTCTCATGGACCCATACTAGCTTATCAATTTTGATAAGCTAGAGCTGTCTTTTTGCTGTGAGTTAAGCTATAATTAGAGCAAACATGCTTCTGTTCTAGCTGAAGCTTTAGTAATGTTTTCTATTTACTTTTATGTCTATTTAATTTCTAGCTTTAAAATTGCCTAATTAGATTAGAATTGCTTAAGTGCTTATTAGGTTATCATTTGTGCTTAATTGATTTATAGTTGCTTAATTGAGTTTAGTTTAATCTTATTTTGCCTATTATTAATCTGTCTTTAGCTTAAATATATTAGATCTCTTGATTTTACACAGTATCTGTCCAAATAGCATAAAAAAGCCAATATATAGTAGAGAAATTTAGGGTAGATCTTAGATATTTGCTTATTCAGTAGTTAATTCATGATCATTAAGCTAGTTTTAAGTAGTTCATTATCTGAAATTAAGGTCTTATTAGTTAACTTTACATTTTAGATACTTAACTCAAACCTGTCACTTTTTAAAGGGGTGTTTGGAATTGCATGTTTGTTTTGAACTTTCAAAAGTCAAGAATATT
Source organism: Tanacetum coccineum (assembly GCA_026074375.1). Classification (NCBI taxonomy): domain Eukaryota; kingdom Viridiplantae; phylum Streptophyta; class Magnoliopsida; order Asterales; family Asteraceae; genus Tanacetum; species Tanacetum coccineum. The sequence continues at coordinate 12,136 of BQNB010118191.1, read as the reverse complement.
AGGAACTTTTGTTTTGGTCAGCTGAGTTTTCATAAGTAAACAAGTCTTAAAAGGGTTTGAACAATTAGTTTAAAGTTAAAATGATATTGTGGCTTATTATTCTTGATTCAACACCAAGGGAAATTGCTCATTAAGTTTTGTTTGGAAGAAATTGAATCAAGCCTTTTGCTACCTTATAAGTGTTTGCATTTTGTTCAAAAACACTCACTAGGAGTGTGTAGTTCAATTCTTTCCACTAGAATAACCTAATTTTGAGTTTGTGCATCTGTCATCAGCAGTGGAAACTCAAGTTACCACTGCTGACTTTGATCTTCATTTTAAACAAGCATTAGTAAGATTTAGGCTTTAGGATTAAGCAAGTTTTTGTTTTAGATATAGTATAGCTTAAATCTAGAACTCAATTTTCATTTTCAAGCTTATTCTCTTAGGTACATTTACTCAAAAACTAGTTCGGTTCCACTGGTTCGGTTCACTAGTTCGGTTCCAACACAAATAAACTAGTTCGGTTCCACTGGTTCGGTTCACTAGTTCGGTTCCAACTAGGATCAACTCGTTCGGTTCCTACTAAATCAACTAGTTCGGTTCTAACTGAAGAAACTAGTTCGGTTCCAACTTAAGAAAACTCGTTTGGTTCCAACTGAGATCTACTCGTTCGGTTCCTACTAAATCAACTAGTTCGGTTCTAACTGAAGAAACTAGTTCGGTTTCAACTTAAGAGAACTCGTTCGGTTCCAACTAAATCAACTAGTTCGGTTCCAACTTAAGAAAACTCGTTCAGTTCCAACTGAGAGGACTAGTTCGGTTGTAACTGAGACGAAACCCAAATTTTCAAATCTCAAAAAGACACATTTTTGATTGGTTTTTTTGCAAAAAATCTTGTACAACTAGTGTTACTAACCCTATAGGAACAAGAAAAATGACAACTTTAAGGTTTGTAAGCCGGAAAATTTTAAATCAAGATTTTGCTCTTTGTAAAGGTTTTGAACACAAATCAAAAGACAAACACAAAAACTAAACACACCACTCCATGGCTCTTAATACCAATTGAAGAATACTAGTAATCTTTGATAATATGCAAGAACTAGAGAGAGAAGTGGGTTGGAAAGTTTCTAGAGAAAGAAAGATGATAATAATATTATGTGTGTGAAAATGTGAAATGAAACAACCAACTACCCTCTCCAAGACATGGAGAGGGTATATATTCTACATACATATCCGGCCACGGGCTTTCCATGGGCCTTGGGCTAGACTAGCTTACTAGACTAATCATATAACAAACTACGGGCTAAGTCTATTACAACTTAGAAGTGACCGATACTTTTCTTGTTTCCAACAGAAAGTAACAAGAAACAATATTTATTACTGTATTATACAACCATTACAAAGTAAATAAATTATGTTCAATCTACTAGAAACAAACTCTAACTAGTATGGACAATAAATGTGATGGGAGAAACACGACATGATATTATAAATATAGATCCTTTTTGGGTTTAGTTCTATTGAATGAAAATGCTACAACATAAGAAGACTTGATGAGCAAAATTAGATGTTAGCTTAAGGCTAAATGTTAAGCCAGATCATGTTTTCGTTCTCAACTCGAGTTGACATAACTGTAGATGATGAAATATATAGCACTGACTTGTAAAAGTGTCTACTGAACATGACGAAATAGTCATATAAAGTAAACATGTGTAGTGAAGTTACAAGTATTGTTTATAATCAGGAAACAATACTCACAACAATCATCAGTTACAAACTCGTACTATTTTAGTGATGATATTAACAATCACTTAGGGGTGTTATGTGTTTTTGGGCACATAAAAATACAAGGAAGGCATACACATGTATCATTTAGTGAGCCATATCCATACAGTGAACAAGTAACACCTTTTATATCTGATCTTTTTATGTATTACATCCATATATTTTGGGATAAGAAGCTGTTATATGCTGACACTGTTAATTTTTTATGTAGAAAGGAACTAATATAGTTCGGTGAGAGTATGCTAGATTCTTTTATGTATAATTCGGTAAGAGTAATACTTACAACTATATCCAAATAAATGGCTAACAAGGATAAAAGTAAAAATGAGTAGATGTTCTGCGATATTAAGAAACACAGACAATAAGCCTAGACGGCTAGACCCATTTTATTAAAAGAAAAGAAGTAAATTGCAGCTGAAGTGGTGTTGTTTTGTTTATTACCTGTCACTCTATGCTCATTCGTAATGTTGAGTAAATTATACGGTTGAAATGAAGAAATTATTATCCACATGAGAAGAATTTTTCCACTTGAAATTCCTAATTTTAACCTCGAGAAAATGAAAAATGTCCCTGCCACTTCAGCTATTCATTATACTTCCACTACCCGCATCCCCCACGTACTTAATCCCTACTAATCTACTATGGCTAGTAACCCTTCAACTATTGTACATTATATGCGCTAAAATGGGTGAAATGGGTCAAAACGGGTGTAATGACTCGCATAAACGATAAAGGTACTTATTCGTACACGTTTGGGCCAAGATGGGTGAAACAGGTGTAATATAAATGACAAAGCTAGTTATTAGTACATGTTTCACCTGTTTTGACCCCATTTCATCTGTTTTAGCCCAAATGTATAGATTATTGAGTTAAAATGGGTGAAATGGGTCAAAACAGGTATAATGAATCACATAAACGTCAAATGTACTTATTCGTACATGTTTAGGCTAAGACCTCCACAAAACCAGGATATAAGTGCAGCTAGAAGCAAAAATAAAAGCTACAAAAATGCATGATCTTTCAAATATTTAACAAAACTTAGTTATGTCATTTTCTACTGTTTGTTTGGAGGCTTTACAGTTTACACGTTGTTGTTAGCACTAAATCTCATGTTGCAGATTTTGTTACACGTGAGCGATAATTTCCTTATAAACTATAATTAGCGTGTAAGTGATATGGTAGTTTGTTAGGAAAAAAAGTGTCTTAATCGGGATGACAAGGACAGCTCAGTTAGAAAGACTATGCAAAACAGTCAACAGTTAATCCTTTCAACTACTCTCAACCTCATTATTGCTTTAACACAATCCTAGCAAGTCATATTTAACAATAATAATTAATAACAAACATTGAAATGATGATCAGTCTGTCATATCCATAGTCTCTATTAATTAAGGGTTGTTTGGATATGTATTTAAACTGATTTTAAAACTCTAACCTTTAAATTATCAGCTTAGAGTGTTCGGTAACATCATTAGTTCCAGAATTATACACCTAAGTAAATGGCGGGTAATTAGGTAATTCCTAGTGGGATGGAGTTCTATCATGTTGTTCAAGTTTAATCTGATCACACGTCCAGACAATGCTCTTCTTTACAAACCCACACAAACCCATAATACTTGCCCTTGCTACGACAGATCCCAAAAAGAACCTTACAACATTCGTTAAAGCATTTAAGGAATGCCATTCATTTAAGTGAGCGAACTTATCTTATAGGTTTAGCTGATCATATTCTTTTCTAGTAGTAAGCAAAACATATAATTTCTTGATGCAATTCAACAATAAGCAAAACATATAATGTGCAACCTCATATAATATGACATGAATTAAACTAACTTTGTCGTTTATAATAGAAAGAATTACTTACATATCTCTCTTTGGCCACTGCGTGATTCCATTTCCCCCCTTTCATATGCTTCGCTACGAAATGATCAATAAGATTAGGAAATTCATTGGCTTCCTTATTAAACTAAAAACACAGTTAATGAGTACACAATAATAATAATAATAATAATAATAATAATAATAATAAAACAAATTTAACGAGTATAGAATAACATCAAACAAGTATTAATCGCGATTACCTCTTCATATCTGCTTTGCGCATATGACTTCGTCCCTTGGTTTGAAGAATAAAGTTGCTTGGACCTATTGACCTTGCTCGATCTAGAACGCTTCAAATACTTTTCTGAAGTAAAGTGATCACAGAGTTTTCGCCATTCGTCTATTTTAAAATATGTAGGAGGAAAGTACATAATCTTGATCGGCTATTTATAATAACTTACTCTTGCATCCGGAGGGAGGCTGTCAAGGAACGTCGTCGTTCGGGGGACCATTTTCCCCACCGTGCCCTCTTCCTTGAACCAATGCCTTCTGTTAAAACAACTCAATAACAATTTCATATAAATTGGAGTTCATAAATAAAACACACAGAGCTCGAGCAAATTAAATAAACAATTCGAAACACTACATATATATTTAAAAACACCTCAATAAAAATTTCATTCCTATTCATGTCTTAACAAAATACAACTTCATATCAATCTGAATCATCACTAGAACAATAAGTTACAACACGCTGATTATCAGGATCTTTACTATCAGAATCAGAATCACTACTAAAATCATGAGGAACATCTAATTCATCATCATCAGTCATCGTCAACGAGAGAACACGTTGGAGTATATTTAACTTCCATTGATGGCCCAACTCCACTCAAGCTCGTATGATCCAAATCTTTCAAATTAGCTATTAATGTAAGATCAGAAGACATGTTGTCATGAATAACATCTGCATCGTCCACTATGATGTCCTTATCCCAAATCTTTCGATGATTGACATCTTGGACGACCCTCTAGTGTTGTGATCTAGAAGGGTCTTCAAGGTAATAAAAACTTGTGTTGCTTGTGATGCAAGAATGTACTGTTGATACTTCCACTAATCAGTACTTGTATTTATACCGGTTATGTTATTTTTAGTAACAAAAATTAGGTACTGCGAGTCTTATTGGTCTTAAACTATTTGCGTCAGAACAATACAACTGTCTTACAGGTTAGATAGTCAAGCTCCAAAATTTCTTCTAACACGCCATAGTACATAGTTCCATCCTTGTCACTAGGCGTTGAAACACAGTTACATTGAGTTGTTAGGCGTTGGTCACGACTGTGAACCAAAAACTTCACACTGTTAACTATACAAGAGGTGTAAGAAGTTGCATAATTTAACGGTCCATGTGCCAAAGCAAGTAGTTCAAGACTACACTCGGATGGATTTTTTGATTAGAGAGTAGATATCCAGGCCGAGGAGAAAAATAGATAACGCATTAGTAAAGCATGCGAGGATGCCTTTCTAGAAAAAAATTAAAATAAAAATAAAAATTAAAGCGAGCAAGGAAATTCTGTTTGTAAACTATATATAAATTAAGTTTACCTTGTCGTAAAACCAAGGAGAAAATTTTGTTGGTAAATCTTTCTCGGACATGGCAATACGTCATTCTCTGTAAATGTTCATGATATTAGTATGATCATGAAAGATATAACTTATGTAAAAGAGTGTTCATATGAAAAGCACGTACGTTTTGTAATCGTCGATTTCATGACTGTTGTCGAGGACATACCATTCTAGTTTTTGTTTAACTTCTTCATCCAGCTTTGTTACTACACCCGCACTTTTTGGCCGACAAACTGATCAGAACACCTCAAGCTCGCATGTCGGAGGTGGACCTCCGTCCTTATTTCTGTCTGGACGATTAAATCTTGTTTGAACACCCTTAAGATAATGTGATCAGAAAGTTAACGCTTCCTCTGCAACATACCCCTCTGCTATGGAACCTTCGGGTTAGCTTTATTTCGTACATAATTTTTTAACTTTTTCATATATTGTTCAAATGGATACATCCATCGGTAGTATGTAGGCCCACCTAGAATAGCCTCGGCAGGTAAGTGCATGACCAAATGAATCATTATGTCAAAAAAAGCCAGAGGATATATTTTCTCGAAATTGCATAATATTTGGATCAACTGGTCTTCGGCTCCCAAGATGTCCGACTCACATAAACTTCGAGCATAAATCTGCTTAAAGAACGAGCAGAGCTCAATTATGGGTGTTGAAATGCTCTAGTCCAAGTATGCTTGAGCTCCGACCAGAAGCAACCGCTGCATCATAATATGACAGTCATGAGACTTCATGCCTGTTATGTTGTTATCATTGTCGGTTACTTTTGGCTTAAAGTTTATCCCAATCCATCTGGTAGTTCAACTCCTTTAATGAATTCATAAAAATTTCTTCTCTTTTCGGGTGTGAAAGAGTACTTGGGGTGAGGCTTTAAGAACTTCCCGTTGCCTTTTTTGGCGAGCCACAACTCGTTCCGAATGAGCAACTCTTTCAAGTCTTGTCTTGCCTTATTGGTGTCTTTGGACTTGTTATTCATTAACAATGTACCTACGAAAATCTCGCATACATTTTTTCAATATGCATGACATCCAAATTATGTTTTAGTAAAAGAGTGGACCAATACGGAAGCTCGAAGAAAATAGACCGTTTACTCTAATTATTTTCTATGACGGGATCACGTTTTCTCTTTACACCTCCATGACTCAGATGTTTACCCAGAATACATGACGGCGATCTACTAAGTTGTCGTAAGATTTGAGCACTATCGAGTTTTGGTAGAGTTGGTTTATTCTTGTTCTCACCATTGAAGGTCTTTAACTTCCTCCAACGATGTTTCATGGGTAGAAATCTTCTATGACCAACATAAGCGGTTTTCCCATTCACACGAGTAGCTGGAGTCTCATCATTACATGTAGGGTAGGCAAAGTAGCCTTGACCGCTCTAACCAGACAAACTACTACGGGCAGGAAAATCATTGATGGTCTATAAAAGCATTGCTCTCATTGTAAACTCAGTGTTTGTAGAAATATCTAATGTCTTGACTCCGGGCTTTTTCCATAAATTCTTCAACTCTTCAACCAAAGGCTTCAAGTAAACATCAATGTCCTTACCGGGTGATTTAGGCCCAGGAATTAACAACGTCAACATGAAATAAGACTCTTTCATACATATCCACAGAGGGGTATTGTATGATGTCAATATGACCGACCGCATACTATAAGATTGATTCAAGTTGCCAAACGGATTGAAACCATCAGCAACCAACCTTAGTCAGACATTTCTAGGTTCTTTTGTTAAGTCTGCATTATTATTATCAAACTCTTTCCATGCTTTACCATCAATTGGGTGACCCATCTTTCCATCTTCATTACATTTTCCGGTAGCATGCCATGTCATATGCTTAGTTGTATATAAAGATCCGTACATACGCTTTAGTCTAGGAGTCACAGGAAAGTAACGCAACACCTTGTTAGGAACTTTCTTTCTTGTGGTGTCTTTGTTTTCCATCTACTCGCTTTGAAAATTAGACAAATTTCCTACTTTATGTTGTCATTCCCTTTCTTGTCCTTCCCCCAAAACAAAAAACAGTCATTAATACAAGCATGGATCTATTCGAATCCTAACCCGACTTTTTTCATCGTCTTCTAAGCTTCATAGTGTGACTTGGGGACTTTTGCTCTTGCCGGGAAAACTTTTAGAAGAACTTCCATTGTATTGTTAAAAAGTCTAGCGAAGACATCCAAGTACAACCTGGGAATAGCTCTTCATTGGCCATTTCAAACAACCCTTCCAAATCGTCTTTTGTAGGACCCACATCTTCTGCTGGCTTGTTACTTGTCGATGCAATATCTAGCTCATTACTTGTTGAAGCAGTATTTGTGTCGTGTTCTATGTAATTGTTATGTCTACGAATATCATAATACATGCTAAACCCGTGATCACGTATGTGTTTCTTAATAACGGACATGGGCAAAAACATTTGTTCCTCTCATTTAAATGTGCTTTACACATCTTGATGAAGGTATTAAGACTAGCTTTAAACTCATCCGTATTACGATTTAGATTAGGCCTTGTCCAAGTTTTATTAATCGGCATAATTGCTGGTGAGGTGATGGTGAATGTGGTGGGTGAGGTTTCAGGGGTGATGAGAATTTTGTAGTGAAAAACGAGAGGAGACTAGCAGCCACTCAGCTAGGATAATATATGACGTATATAATTAATATGACCCATTTAGATCTTGTGAGGTTATAATGCAACACATAAAATGTGTTTAGTTGCTGACCCAAATCAGATTAGCAGTATGCGATAATTTCTCACACTCATCTAAAAATGAAAATAGGAAACCAACATCAGACACACAAACTTAGAACTTTAACTTGCAGACCCACAAAACATCTATGTTTTAGAATAAATGCAAGGCACATAAAGGAAAAAATTAGTAGCGGCAACGGCAGACCCACAAAACATTAGCAGACCCACAAAACATCTATGGCTATAAATATACCATAAAACCAAACAACTCCAAACACACCATAAAGCTACAAAACCAAACATCAAAAAACAGAAAATTAACAAAAAAAACAAACCTGTGAAGAGCACAAAGACACGATGCTGCAGCACAAGCAACGGTGTACAGAACAAAGGACTACCGATACTACTAATAAAACACAAAATTATACTACAATTAAACACAAAATTATACATCAATTAAACATTTATTTTGATAGTTGAGCTCTTGTTAACTGCTGGTGTATGAGCCCTATAAATCAATTAAACATATAATTTTCTTAATTGGGTTTTAATGAGGTAATCACATATGTGAGGTAAGATTACTGCTTTCACCTTTTGATAAAGGTAACAATACCCTAAATCTTACCAGTTGGTGGTGGTGGTGAAGTGAAAATAAGATGAAAAAGTTGCTAAGTGTTTTGTTTGGTGGGTGAATAAAGCAGATGTGCTTTTTTGGTACCAAATTTCTACCGACCACAAATGCCTCTAAAATGACCACATGTAGTCGGTACACATTTTAGTCAAAGTCAACAACAATTTTGTCTTTTAGCTAAGTTTCTAACGACCACTTGTGTTTCTATAGTTACCACAAGTGGTCACTATAGATCAAGCGCGAAAACAAAAAAATTTCAACGGTACGTTTAAGTTTTTGTGAAATAATTGTGCCAAAACCTCTACCGACCACATATACCTATAGGGACCACAAGTGGTCGTTTTTGATATTTTTAACCTTACATTTTAAACAAAATTATATAATAAATTTAATTTAAGAAAATTAAAAAAAATATAATATATAAAACAAAAAATTATACGTTACTTAGCCTAATACCGCAAGTAGTGGTGCTCACGGTCCAAAAACCGGACTGGGCCGAAACCGAGTTTGGCCAAAACACATGACCAAAATGGTCCGGTCCGGTCAAACAAGACATAATTACCGGTTTTTTTGTAAGACCAAACCGAGGACCAACAATAAGGAAACAAATGAGTCGATATTATATAGTTATACATAGAAGTTAAACAGATGAGTCAATATGATATCGTTATACATGAGACGTTAAACAAATGAGTTGATATTATATCGTTATACATAGAAGTTAAACGAATGAGTCGATATGATATCGTTATACATGATACGTTAAATGGATAGGTCGATATGATATCGTTATACATGAGACGTTAAACAGATTAATCGAGATGGTATCATTATACATTAGATGTTAAATAGATGAGTCAAGATGGTATCGTTATACATGAGAAGTTAAACGGGTGAGTCGATATGGTATCATTATACATGAGATGTTAAACGGATGAGTCGATATGTTATCATTATACATGAGACGTTAAACGGATGAGTCGATGTGTTATTGTTATACAAGACGTGTGATACGGATGAGTGGAGATGGTACCGTTATACAAGACATGTTAAACGGATGAGTCGAGATGGTATCGTTATACATGAGATGTTAAACGGATGAGTCAATATGATATCGTTATACATGAGACTCTAAAAGGATGAGTCAATATGATATCGTTATACATGAGACGTTAAACGGATAAGTCAATATGATATCGTTATACATGAGAAATTAAACGGATAAGTGAATATGATTTTGTTCTACATGAGAAGTTAAACGGATGAGTCGATATGATATCGTTATACATGAGACGTTAAACGGATGAGTCTATATGATATCATTATACATGAGACGTTAAACATATTAGTCGAGATGGTATCATTATACATTAGATAATAAATAGATGAGTCAAGATGGTATCGTTATACATGAGAAGTTAAATGGGTGAGTCGATATGGTATCGTTATACATGAGAAGTTAAACAGATGAGTCGATATGTTATCGTTATACATGAGACGTTAAATGGATGAGTCGATATGAAATCGTTATACATTAGACATTAGACGAATAAGTAGATATGATATTGTTATACATGAGACGTTATATGGATAAGTCGATATGATATCGTTATACATTAGACTTTAAACGGATGAGTCGATATGGTATCATTATACATGAGATGTTAAACAGATGAGTCGAGATGGTATCATTATACACGAGACATTAAATGTACGAGTCAAGATGGTATCGTTATACATGAGATGTTAAATGGACGGTTCGAGATGGTATCGTTAAACATGAGATGTTAAACGGATGAGTCGAGATGGTATCCTTATACATGAGATGTTGTTGGGATCAAAAGACTTCATGATGATCTTGGAGTTAATACTGCTAAGGTTAGAGTTACTGCTGCTAAGCATAACTTACTGCTGTTCGTGATAATTAGTGAAAAATATGCTAAGTAGTTAGTACTGTCAGTTACTACGGCTAGTATATGTTACTACTTCTAATGGAAGTTAAGACTGCTCAGAGACTTGGAAGAAATACTACTAAGTAGTTAATACTGCTAGTATACAAGTTACTACTATTAGTGTAACTTAGTACTGCTAGTATATGTTAGTACTACTTGAGTAAAGTTACAATTGTTAGCATAAAGTTAGTACTGCTAGTGTAACTTAGTATTGCTGATAAAGAATGAAGAAAATATTCTAAGTAGTTACTACTGCTTGTACACAGTTAGTGTTGCTGGTATAAAAGTTAATGCTGCTGCTTACAACTGCTGAAAGATTACAACTGTTAAAAGAGTTTCTATTGTCAGAAAGATAAAGACAAGAGAAAGGATTAAGATGAAGATTGTTTATCGAGATTACTTACGGGATAAGTATAAGATATTTTTTTAAAAGATATGTATATCTTATTAAGTTAGAAGATTTGCAGTTATCTATTAGAATTATAGAAGATTTGTAGTTATCTTGTAAAGGACTCCTTGGTGTATAAAACGAGATCCTAGGTTATGGTTATTAACATATACATTCATACATTTTTTATATATATCTTCAAGGTTGTAAACCCTAGTACTACACAGAGTACTCGTATTATTGATAATAATAATATTGGAGCTTTTCAGTAATATCATTGTTCATACAGTTTATTGTTTCATTAATATTCTTCTAAATATTAAAGAGTAGATTCCGCATACTCTTTAGTATTCACAAAGTTTCTACTATAGTTGTTTTGGTTCTATCCAAAGTAACTTAACCTTTACAAGCAAGGAATCAATCTTAAGTTGGGATCAACAAGTGGTATCAGAGCTTGTGTTCTGAAACTTTGATCTAGAAGAAACTAACAAGAAGAACCCTTTATTCACAAGGAAGAGATGGATCTAAAAACTGCTCAAACCACTACTACTGCAAAGTTGCCCATTCTTAAACAGGGTAAATATGATATGTGGAGGCTAAGGATTGAGCAATACTTTCAAGTACAAGACTATGCTCTATGAGATGTCATAGAGAATAGAAACTCATTCAAACCAGTAACTCAAACAACAACAAATGCTGATGGTTGATCCGTCCCAAAACCACACACACAAATAAGTATGTGTAATTAAGAGGCAAATACAATTATAGTATAGCAGTATACGTATTCCGAAAGATTTAAAAGAATCGCTCTTGACCAAAGCAATTCCTAAAACCTCCCGGGTCGTTTGTTCTCGGCGAAGTGTGAATAGACAATCGGTTTAGTTTGTGATCGTGCAAGTGAATAATTCAAAGATTTGATTTTGTTTTTCTAATTCTACACAAAAAACACGTAAAGTATGCAAAGAAAGTAAACGACTAAGCAATTAAACTCAAAAATGTTAACAGGAATTAAAGAAAATGCGACAAATAAGCAAGTATCTCAAAATTAAGCCCTACGAACGTAAATTTTATTCCTAAACCTTCTAAATACTAAAAGAAAATTTTCAGAAAAAGAAATTTATTTTTTTGATTATGATTTATTTTTTTTATGATTTTTTAAAGTTTTTAATCTAAATAAATGCACGAAAATTACTAAACCTTAAGCTAAAAATCCTAGAAAAATTCGAAAAATTGTTTATGATGAGAAGAATGCAAGA